>WNWK01019992.1:0-36715 GCA_009830355.1 Cherax destructor | reverse complement strand
GTGTGGGGGGAGGAGGGGTGAGTGAGTTGGTGAGGGGGAGGGGTGGGTGAGTGGATAGGTGTGTGGGTGAGGAGTGGGTGAGGGGAGGAGTGGGTGAGTGGGGGGGGAGTGGGGGGTGAGTGAGTGGGGAGTGTGTGGGTGAGGAGGGGGGGAGGGGTGAGGGGAGGGGTGAGGGTGGGGGGGGGGAGTGAGTGGGTGAGTGTGTGGGGGGGGGAGGGTGAGGGGGGGTGGTGGGGGGGAGTGAGGGGGTGAGTGAGGGGAGGGTCTGATGGTGGGTGAGAGAGGGGTGGGTGGGGTGAGTGGCTGAGTGTGGGGGGGGAGAGTGGGTGAGGAGGGGAGGAGGGTGAGTGAGTGGCTGAGGGGGGGAGAGAGTGGGTGAGTGAGGGTTGAGGAGGGGTGAGGAGGAGTGAGTGAGTGTGGGGGAAGTGAGTGGGTGAGTGTGTGGGAAATGAGTGGGTGAGTGTGTGGGGAGGGGTGGGTGAGTGAGGGGGGTTTTCCCACCTAGCACCCCCAAAGGGTGTTTTTCCCCAGCTGGTCTCCCAGCAATTCTATGTAATCAATATTCCAAAACCCTTTAAAGTTTCCGTATACTCTCCCCGGGGTTTTAAATGAGCCGGGTCCCCACCCCGGTCTTATCAGTTACCTTCACATTGTACATATGAAGGGAGATGCTGACTATAAGACAGTATCCCCAGTCAGTATAATTGACAGTAAACCCCAGATTGTATAAGTGACAGATCCCTAGACACCATAAGTGACAAATATCCCCCCGTCAGTATAAGGACAGTATCCCCAGCCAGTATAAGTGACAGTATCCCCAGACAGTATAAGTGACAGTATCCCCAGTCAGTATAAGTGACAGTATCCCCAACCAGTATAAATGACAGTATCCCCAGTCAGTATAAGTGACAGTATCCCCCAGTCAGTATAAGTGACAGTATCCCCAACCAGTATAAATGACAGTATCCCCAGTCAGTATAAGTGACAGTATCCCCAGCCAGTATAAGTGACAGTATCTCCAGTCAGTATAAGTGACAGTATCCCCAGACAGTATAAGTGACAGTATCCCCAGACAGTATAAGTGACAGTATCCCAGATAGTATAAGTGACAGTATCCCCAGTCAGTATAAGTGACAGTATCCCCAGACGGTATAAGTGACAGTATCCCCCAGTCAGTATAAGTGACAGTATCCCCAGACACTATAAGTGACAGTATCCCCAGTCAGTATAAGTGACAGTATCCCCAGTCAGTATAAGTGACAGTATCCCCAGTCAGTATAAGTGACAGTATCCCCAGTCAGTATAAGTGACAGTATCCCCAGTCAGTATAAGTGACAGTATCCCCAGTCAGTATAAGTGACAGTATCCCCAACCAGTATAAATGACAGTATCCCCAGTCAGTATAAGTGACAGTATCCCCAGTCAGTATAAGTGACAGTATCCCCAACCAGTATAAATGACAGTATCCCCAGTCAGTATAAGTGACAGTATCCCCAGCCAGTATAAGTGACAGTATCTCCAGTCAGTATAAGTGACAGTATCCCCAGACAGTATAAGTGACAGTATCCCCAGACAGTATAAGTGACAGTATCCCCAGATAGTATAAGTGACAGTATCCCCAGTCAGTATAAGTGACAGTATCCCCAGACGGTATAAGTGACAGTATCCCCCCAGTCAGTATAAGTGACAGTATCCCCAGACACTATAAGTGACAGTATCCCCAGTCAGTATAAGTGACAGTATCCCCAGTCAGTATAAGTGACAGTATCCCCAGTCAGTATAAGTGACAGTATCCCCAGTCAGTATAAGTGACAGTATCCCCAGTCAGTATAAGTGACACTATCCCCAGTCAGTATAAGTGACAGTATCCCCAGACAGTATAAGTGACAGTATCCCCAGACAGTATAAGGGACAGTATCCTAGACAGTATAAGTGACAGTATCCCCAGACTCTATAAGTGACAGTATCCCCAGACACTATAAATGACAGTATCCCTAGTCAGTATAAGTGACAGTATCCCCAGTCATTATAAGTGACAGTATCCCCAGACAGTATAAGTGACAGTATCCCCAGACAGTATAAATGACAGTATCCACAGACACTATAAGTAACAGTATCCCCAGTCAGTATAAGTGACAGTATCCCCAGACAGTATAAGTGACAGTATCCCCCAGTCAGTATAAGTGACAGTATCCCCAGACACTATAAGTGACAGTATCCCCAGTCAGTTTAAGGGATAGTATCCTGAGTATACCTAGGATAGTCTCTGACCAGGAACAGTGGTGTCGAGTCAATAAGTATCCACCACCTCCCCTTCTCTCTATTTTTACCCTTACTTTCCCCTTTCCCCACTTTACCCCTCCTCCTACACCATTTATCACTCCCCTTTACCCATTCCCTCTCATCCTCTTTCCCAGTCTGTGATCCTCCCATTTCTTCCATATTAGCTGCGGTTATCGTCTGTTTATTCTTGTTTTCCGGCAGATATCGTCCCTAAAATGGGTGTCAGGAGATGTATTATAGAGAGGAAGATTATTATTTAGATGTTTCGCTCAGGACTGGTCTTCATCAAGGTCACTCGTGAGCGAAACGGCGCCAGAGGTGAAGGTTTTTGTCTGTTATGTGTGGGTGGGATGGTACCTTGTTTAGTCTAGTGGTACCTTGTTCAGTCTAGTGATACCTTGTTCAGTCTAGTGGTACCTTGTTCAGTCTAGTGATACCTTGTTCAGTCTAGTGGTACCTTGTTCAGTCTAGTGGTACCTTGTTCAGTCTAGTGGTACCTTGTTCAGTCTAGTGGTACCTTGTTCAGTCTAGTGGTACCTTGTTCAGTCTAGTGGTACCTTCTTCAGTCTAGTGGTACCTTGTTCAGTCTAGTGGTACCTTCTTCAGTCTAGTGGTACCTTCTTCAGTCAAGTGCTACCTTGTTCAGTCTAGTGGTACCTTGTTCAGTCAAGTGCTACCTTTTTCAATCTAGTGGTACCAGCTAGAGTGACTAGGGTACCACTACGTGTCTTTGTACAAGTTCATAATAATAATAATAATAATAATAATAATAATAATAATAATAATAATAACAACAATAATAATAATAATCTTTATTTCTACAAGTACATGGTACAACTTCTACAGACCATAGCTGACATCAATGACATACTACTATATAGAAAGCCCTATGTTATGTAGAGCATTTCTGGTAAATTAGGTCAATTTTTTCCCCAGGATGCGACCCACACCAGTTCACTAACACCCAGGTACCTATTTTACTGCTAGGTGAACGTGGACAGCAGGTGTCTTAAGGAAACACGTCCTAATGTTTCCACCCGTACCGGAGATCGAACCACGGACCTCAGTGTGTGATTTGAGTGCGCTACCAACCTTCAACCACTCTCCTGAAAACATGACTTAACATTCAGAAAGTTATAAATATTTGTGTTTCGAATACAAATGTTTCAGGAATTTTAAGAACTTTGGGGATAATTCTTTCAAAAACATTAAATATCAACATATCTCAGCTACAGTGACAAAAAAAAAAAAAATAGACACGTATCCCAACTTTAGCAGTTTGTAAACAACTTTGTACTGCTGTAACTTGGTTAATTAATAGGATTTTGGAGCCCAGTTTTTTGGGTGAATTTTAGGATGGTTGGATCTGGCTGCCTCCCTCACAATAATAATAATAATAATAATAATAATAATAATAATAATAATAATAATAATAATAATAATAATAATAATAATAATAATAATAATAATCTTTATTTCTACAAGTACATGATACAACTTATACAGACCATAGCTGACATCAGTGACATACTCCAATATAGAAATCCTCTTGTTATGTATAGCATTTCTGACAAAATATGTTAATTTTGTCCCCAGGATGCGACCCACACCAGTCAACTAACACTCAGGTACCTACTTACTGGTAGGTGAACAGTGACAGTATAACAAGGCACGGGGGATCTACCAATGGCTGTGGAAGATTGTTATGAAAAATGAATTCGTTGCTAAGATTCAAACTCGGTGAATAATGAATGAATGCAGGTGAGTTCTTCAAGGAAGTAAAGGATATGTTTATGTTTTGTAGTGGTGACTGTGATGTGTGTGATGAGGTGTTGTTAGTGTCACCTGGACCAGGTGAGTGGTGAGGTGTTGCTAGTGTCACCTGGACCAGGTGAGTGGTGTGGTGTTGTTAGTGTCACCTGGACCAGGTGAGTGATGAGGTGTTAGTGTCACCTGGACCAGGTGAGTGGTGTGGTGTTGTTAGTGTCACCTGGACCAGGTGAGTGGTGTGGTGTTGTTAGTGTCACCTGGACCAGGTGAGTGGTGTGGTGTTGTTAGCGTCACCTGGACCAGGTGAGTGGTGAGGTGTTGTTAGTGTCACCTGGACCAGGTGAGTGGTGTGGTGTTGTTAGTGTCACCTGGACCAGGTGAGTGGTGAGGTGTTGTTAGTGTCACCTGGACCAGGTGAGTGGTGAGGTGTTGTTAGTGTCACCTGGACCAGGTGAGTGGTGTGGTGTTGTTAGCGTCACCTGGACCACGTGAGTGGTGTGGTGTTGTTAGTGTCACCTGGACCAGGTGAGTGGTGAGGTGTTGTTAGTGTCACCTGGACCAAATGAGTGGTGAGTGTTGTTAGTGTCACCTGGACCACGTGAGTGGTGTTGTTAGTGTCACCTGGACCAGGTGAGTGGTGTGGTGTTGTTAGCGTCACCTGGACCAGGTGAGTGGTGTGGTGTTGTTAGTGACACCTGGACCAGGTGAGTGGTGTGGTGTTGTTAGCGTCACCTGGACCAGGTGAGTGGTGTGGTGTTGTTAGTGACACCTGGACCAGGTGAGTGGTGTGGTGTTGTTAGTGTCACCTGGACCAGGTGAGTGGTGAGTGTTGTTAGTGTCACCTGGACCAGGTGAGTGGTGAGGTGTTGTTAGTGTCACCTGGACCAGGTGAGTGGTGTGGTGTTGTTAGCGTCACCTGGACCACGTGAGTGGTGTGGTGTTGTTAGTGTCACCTGGACCAGGTGAGTGGTGAGGTGTTGTTAGTGTCACCTGGACCAGGTGAGTGGTGAGGTGTTGTTAGTGTCACCTGGACCACGTGAGTGGTGTTGTTAGGGGTCACCTGACCAGGTGAGTGGTGTGGTGTTGTTAGCGTCACCTGGACCAGGTAGTGTGTGGTGTTGTTAGTGACACCTGGACCAGGTAGTGGTGTGGTGTTGCGTCACCTGACCAGGTGAGTGGTGTGGTGTTGTTAGCGTCACCTGGACCACGTGAGTGGTGTGGTGTTGTTAGTGTCACCTGGACCAGGTGAGTGGTGAGGTGTTGTTAGTGTCACCTGGACCAGGTGAGTGGTGAGGTGTTGTTAGTGTCACCTGGACCACGTGAGTGGTGTTGTTAGTGTCACCTGGACCAGGTGAGTGGTGTGGTGTTGTTAGCGTCACCTGGACCAGGTGAGTGGTGTGGTGTTGTTAGTGACACCTGGACCAGGTGAGTGGTGTGGTGTTGTTAACGTCACCTGGACCAGGTGAGTGGTGTGGTGTTGTTAGTGACACCTGGACCAGGTGAGTGGTGTGATGTTGTTAGTGTCACCTGGACCAGGTGAGTGGTGAGGTGTTGTTAGTGTCACCTGGACCAGGTGAGTGGTGAGGTGTTGTTAGTGTCACCTGGACCACGTGAGTGGTGTTGTTAGTGTCACCTGGACCAGGTGAGTGGTGTGGTGTTGTTAGCGTCACCTGGACCAGGTGAGTGGTGTGGTGTTGTTAGTGACACCTGGACCAGGTGAGTGGTGTGGTGTTGTTAGCGTCACCTGACCAGGTGAGTGGTGAGGTGTTGTTAGTGTCACCTGGACCACGTGAGTGGTGTTGTTAGTGTCACCTGGACCAGGTGAGTGGTGTGGTTTTGTTAGTGACACCTGGACCAGGTGAGTGGTGTGGTGTTGTTAGTGTCACCTGGACCAGGTGAGTGGTGTGGTGTTGTTAGTGTCACCTGGACCAGGTGAGTGGTGTGGTGTTGTTAGCGTCACCTGGACCAGGTGAGTGGTGTGGTGTTGTTAGTGTCACCTGGACCAGGTGAGTGGTGAGGGGTTGTTAGTGTCACCTGGACCAGGTGAGTGGTGTGGTGTTGTTAGTGTCACCTGGACCAGGTGAGTGATGAGGTGTTGTTAGTGTCACCTGGACCAGGTGAGTGGTGTGGTGTTGTTAGTGTCACCTGGACCAGGTGAGTGGTGAGGTGTTGTTAGTGTCACCTGGACCAGGTGAGTGGTGTGGTGTTGTTAGTGTCACCTGGACCAGGTGAGTGGTGTGGTGTTGTTAGTGTCACCTGGACCAGGTGAGTGATGTGGTGTTGTTAGTGTCACCTGGACCAGGTGAGTGGTGAGGTGTTGTTAGTGTCACCTGGACCAGGTGAGTGGTGTGGTGTTGTTAGTGTCACCTGGACCAGGTGAGTGGTGTGGTGTTGTTAGTGTCACCTGGACCAGGTGAGTGGTGTTGTTAGTGTCACCTGGACCAGGTGAGTGGTGAGGTGTTGTCACTGGAAATCCTCTCATCTCACCTGAGAATCATCACATCAACAGATGCTAACACCAAGTAATATGTTCGTCTAGATCACTCTAGGTACCAGCTCGAGGACTCAGGTCCTCTCTGAGTTTCCACAAATATCTTAGTTCAGTCTTCTGTGCTCCTGGACGGGCATCTTGTACACAACTTTCGCATTTTTCATGTGATAACATAATTTTTATCGCATGTAAAATATGTATAATGTTACTGGGACGCTGTTTTTCATTCGAATCAATTTCAACATCTCGCGAGACGAGTTGAAACCTGACGCTACTCATGTCCCGACGTGACTGCTCACTGTACTTAGGTCATGTCACCTACCTTTGTATATAAGCTTAATTTTCTCTGACAGTTCTTAATATTGCTTATCGGCCTTTTAGCTAAGACGAAAGTCCGTTAAAACCATTGATAATAGAGTGAACGTACTCATTACTGTCTTAGTGCGTGAAGTTTATACTTGTGCCTTTAAAAAGATTAGTAAAAAAAATGGAAGTACGTGGGAGTACGTGGGGGTACGTAGAGGTACGTGGGGGTACATGGAAGGACATAGTATGGAAGAGATATAACAGAGTACTTGATAGTCCACACTAACGCTGAACTAAGAGAAGAACTTCTAGATGAAGAACTATCTTGTGTTATCTAGGTACCTGAGGCAAGAATAGTTAAGCAGAAGCTTTTAATGGAGCCTCAACATTATGACCTTCTACCAGAAAAAAACAATAAAGATAATGAATAAAATGCATAATACGGTGACTGGATCAAGAGACAAATAAGCCTCACACAGGAGGAAGATCATTTACCTTGAGAGAAGCTGGCTAGGCGTGACTCCACCCAGGAAAAGTTGTCGAAATTTGGTCTCCCAGTACTGGCGGTCCATGTCCATACCTTCCCACATGTCTCCAGCACTCTCCTGTCCTCTCAAACACAACACTTTAGCGTCACATTAGTTCCTCCATTGCACTTGTTTCATGGTGTTTGTCGCCGCACACAGCCTAACACTTAAAGTTCCCATGGAACAGCGGGCCTTTACACCAACATAACAAACAATTTGCAACTGTTTTCAAAGTGCCAACGGTATTAGATTTTCTCTTACTGGGGCCTTAAAAAACTTTTTAAATTAATATTCTATGGAGCAAAAGTTGGGGAAAAAAATAATAGCATCACGTCTGATATATCTCAGATAAATTTCGAGCAGCCTTCCGTCTCACGTGAATTTATTGCACTAAATCGACAAATATCTACACGAGGAATATCAGAGGATCCGTAATGAGTAATATCGTGAACCCCGAGATAAAACCATAGAAGATATATAGGGGAAAATATCGGCTAGGTTGTCCAGTGTTGCAGCGTACATGTGTACGCAAATTCTCTCACTGACTCCATCTTCGGGGGTTTCAATGTGGCGCTCTTGTGGTGTCCACCATCCTCAGCATCTCCATCTGAAAACTGACAAAAAGGAAAGTGTTAGTTACGTTTCAAACTGCTGGATAATAATGATAGACAGCAACCACCCAGGGAGGTACTACCGTCCTGCCAGGTGACTGTGAAACAGAAACCTGAAACTGTTTTACATGATGGTAGGATTGCTGGTGTCTTTTTCTGTCTCATAAACACGCTGGATAACAGGTATATCTAGCTACTCTACTTACACTTTAGGTCACACTACACAGGCATGCACATGCATATATATACATGCACACATCTAGGTTTTTCTTCTTTTTCTTGATAGCTCTTGTTCTTTTTATTTTCTCTATTGTCCATGGGGAAGTGGAAAAGAATCTTTCCTCCGTAAGCCATGCGTGTCGTATGAGGCGACTATATTTACATATTTACTAAAAAAGAGAAGAAGAAAAACTTTATAAAACTGGGATGTTTGAATGTGCGTGGATGTAGTGGATGATAAGAAAGAGATGATTGCTGATGTTATGAATGAAAAGAAGTTGGATGTCCTGGCCCTAAGCGAAACAAAGCTGAAGGGGGTAGGCGAGTTTCAGTGGGGAGAAATAAATGGGATTAAGTCAGGAGTATCTGAGAGAGTTAGAGCTAAGGAAGGGGTAGCAATAATGTTGAAGGGTCAGTTATGGAAGGAGAAGAGGGAATATAAATGTGTAAATTCAAGGATTATGTGGATTAAAATAAGGGTCGGATGCGAAAAGTGGGTCATAATAAGCGTGTATGCACCTGGAGAAGAGAGGAGTGCAGAGTAGAGAGAGAGATTTTGGGAGATGTTAAGCAAATGTATAGGAACTTTTGAACCAAGTGAGAGAGTAATTGTGGTAGGGGACCTAAATGCTAAAGTAGGAGAAACATGTAGAGAGGGTGTGGTAGGTAAGTTTGGGGTGCCAGGTGTAAATGATAATGGGAGCCCTTTGATTGAACTTTGTATAGAAAGGGGTTTAGTTATAGGTAATACATATTTTAAGAAAAAGAGGATAAATAAGTATACAAGATATGATGTAGGGCGAAATGACAGTAGTTTGTTGGACTATGTATTGGTAGATAAAAGACTGTTGAGTAGACTTCAGGATGTACATGTTTATAGAGGGGCCACAGATATATCAGATCACTTTTTAGTTATAGATACAGTGGGAGTAAAAGGTAGATGGGATACAAGGAAAATAGAAGCAGTAAGTAAGAGAGAGGTGAAGGTTTATAAACTAAAAGAGGAGGCAGTTAGGGTAAGATATAAACAACTATTGGAGGATAGATGGGCCAGTGAGAGTGTAGGCAATGGGGTCGAAGATGTATGGGGTAGATTTAAAAATGTAATGTTAGAGTGTTCAGCAGACGTTTGTGGTTACAGGAAAGTGGGTGCGGGAGGGAAGAAGAGCGATTGGTGGAATGATGATGTAAAGAGAGTAGTAAGGAGAAAAAGTTAGCATATGAGAGGTTTTTTCAAAGTAGAAGTGATGCAAGGAGGAAGAGTATATGAGAGAAAAAGAGAGGGTTTAAGAGAGTGGTGAAGCAATGTAAAAAGAGAGCAAATGAGAGAGTGGGTGAGATGTTATCAACAAATTTTGTTGAAAATAAGAAAAAGTTTTGGAGTGAGATTAATAAGTTGAGGAAGCCTAGGGAACAAATAGATTTGACAGTTAAAAATAGGAAAGGAGAGTTATTAAATGGAGAGTTAGAGGTATCGGGAAGATGGAGGGAATATTTTGAGGAGTTGTTAAATGTTGATGAAGACAGGGAAGCTGTGATTTCGTGTATAGGGCAAGGAGGAATAACATCTTGTAGGAGTGTGGAAGAGCCAGTTGTGAGTGTGGGGGAAGTTCGTGAGGCAGTGGGTAGAATGAAAAGGGGTAAGGCAGCTGGGATTGATGGGATAAAGATAGAAATGTTAAAAGCAGGTGGGGATATAGTTTTGGAGTGGTTGGTTATATTATTTAATAAATGTATGGAAGAGGGTAAGGTACCTAGGGATTGGCAGAGAGCATGTATTGTTCCTTTGTATAAAGACAAAGGGGACAAAAGAGAGTGCAAAAATTATAGGGGAATAAGTCTGTTGAGTGTACCTGGTAAAGTGTATGGTAGAGTTATTATTAAAAGAATTAAGAGTAAGACAGAAAGCAGGATAGCAGATGAACAAGGGGGCTTCAGGAAAGGTAGGGGATGTGTAGTCCAAGTGTTTACAGTGAAACATATAGGTGAACAGTATTTGGATAAGGGTAAAGAGGTTTTTGTGGCCTTTATGGATTTGGAAAAGGCGTATGATAGGGTGGATAGGGAGGCAATGTGGCAGATGTTGCAGGTGTATGGAATAGGAGGTAGGTTACTGAAAGCAGTGAAGAGTTTTTATGAGGATAGTGAGGCTCAGGTTAGAGTGTGTAGGAGGGAGGGGGGACTATTTCCCAGTAAAAGTGGGCCTTAGACAAGGATGTGTGATGTCACCGTGGTTGTTCAATATATTTATAGATGGGGTTGTAAGAGAAGTGAATGCGAGGGTCTTGGCAAGAGGTGTGGGGTTGAAAGACAAAGAATCAAATACAAAGTGGGAGTTGTCACAGTTGCTTTTTGATGATGACACTGTGCTTTTGGGAGATTCTGAAGAGAAGTTGCAGAGGTTGGTGGATGAATTTGGTAGGGTGTGTAAAAGAAGAAAATTGAAAGTGAATATAGGCAAGAGTAAGGTGATGAGGATAACAAAAGATTAGGTGACGAAAGATTGGATATCAGATTGGAGGGAGAGAGTATGGAGGAGGTGAATGTATTCAGATATTTGGGAGTGGACATGTCAGCAGATGGGTCTATGAAGGATGAGGTGAATCATAGAATTGATGTGGAAAAAAGGGTGAGTGGAGCACTTCGGAGTCTGTGGAGACAAAGAACTTTGTCCATGGAAGTAAAGAGGGGAATGTATGAGAGTATAGTTATACCAACACTCTTATATGGGTGTGAAGCATGGGTGATGAATGTTGCAACGAGGAGAAGGCTGGAGGCAGTGGAGATGTCATGTCTGAGGTCAATGTGTGGTGTGAATATAATGCAGAGAATTCGGAGTTTGGAAATTAGGAGGAGGTGCGGGATTACCAAAACTATTATCCAGAGGGCTGAGGAGGGGTTGTTGAGGTGGTTCGGACATGTAGAGAGAATGGAACGAGAAAGAATGACTTCGAGAATGTATAAATCTGTAGTGGAGGGAAGGCGGGGTAGGGGTCGGCCTAGGAAAGGTTGGAGGGAGGGGGTAAAGGAGGTTTTGTGTGCGAGGGGCTTGGACTTCCAGCAAGCATGTGTGAGCGTATTTGATAGGAGTGAATGGAGACAAATGGTTTTTAATACTTGACGTGCTGTTGGAGTGTGAGCAAAGTAACATTTATGAAGGGATTCAGGAAAACCGGCAGGCCAGACTTGAGTCCTGGAGATGGGAAGTACAGTGTCTGCACTCTGAAGGAGGGGTGTTAATGTTGCAGTTTTATAACTGTAGTGTAAAGCACACCTCTGGCAAGACAGTGATGGAGTGAATGATGATGAAAGTTTTTCTTTTTCGGGCCACCCTGCCTTGGTGGGAATCGGCCGATGTGTTAATAAATAAAAAAATAATGAATAAGTCACAGTATCATAACTGAAACAATTAACACCAGTCACAGTACCATAACTGGAACAATAAAACACAGTCACAGTACCATAACTGGAACAATTATCACCAGTCACAGTACCATAACTGGAACAATTATCACCAGTCACAGTATCATAACTGGAACAATTAACACCAGTCACAGTACCATAACTGGAACAATAAAACACAGTCACAGTACCATAACTGGAACAATTATCACCAGTCACAGTACCATAACTGAAACAATTATCACCAGTCACAGTACCATAATTGGAACAATAAAACATAGTCACAGTACCATAACTGGAGCAATTATCACCAGTCACAGTACCATAACTGGAACAATTATCACCAGTCACAGTATCGTAACTGGAACAATTAACACCAGTCACAGTACTATAACTGGAACAATAAAACAGAGTCACAGTACCATAACTGGAACAATTATCACCAGTCACAGTACCATAACTGAAACAATTATCACCAGTCACAGTACCATAACTGGAACAATAAAACATAGTCACAGTACCATAACTGGAACAATTATCACTAGTCACAGTATCGTAACTGGAACAATTAACACCAGTCACAGTACCATAACTGCAACAATAAAACATAGTCACAGTACCATAACTGGAACAATTATCACCAGTCACAGTACCATAACTGGAACAATTATCACCAGTCACAGTACTATAACTGGAACAATTATCACCAGTCACAATATCGTAACTGGAACAATTATCACCAGTCACAGTACCATACTGGAACAATTATCACCAGTCACAGTACCATAACTGAAACAATTATCACCAGTCACAGTACCATAACTGGAACAATTAACACAGTCACAGTACTATAACTGGATAAATTAACACAGTCACAGTACCATAACTGGATAAATTAACACAGTCACAGTACCATAACTGGATTAATTAAAACAGTCATAGTACCATAACTGGAACAATTATAACCACAGTCACAGTACTATAATTGGAACAATTGTAACCACAGTCACAACACACCACAGCTTTAATTGGGACGACGTTTCGTTCTATGTAGTTCCTTACAGTGGTTGATAAAACTACATAGAGTGAAACGTTGACTAAAGAACAGTGTTTCTTGTGACCTCGCTCCTGCAAGACCCTGCCAGCCAGGCTGCCTCGCTCCTGCAAGACCCTGCCAGCCAGGCCGCCTCGCTCCTGCAAGACCCTGCCAGCCAGGCCGCCTCGCTCCTGCAAGACCCTGCCAGCCAGGCCGCCTCGCTCCTGCAAGACCCTGCCAGCCAGGCCGCCTCGCTCCTGCAAGACCCTGCCAGCCAGGCGCCTCGCTCCTGCAAGACCCTGCCAGCCAGGCTGCCTCGCTCCTGCAAGACCCTGCCAGCCAGGCTGCCTCGCTCCTGCAAGACCCTGCCAGCCAGGCTGCCTCGCTCCTGCAAGACCCTGCCAGCCAGGCTGCCTCGCCCTGCAAGACCCTGCCAGCCAGGCTGCCTCGCTCCTGCAAGACCCTGCCAGCCAGGCTGCCTCGCTCCTGCAAGACCCTGCCAGCCAGGCTGCCTCGCTCCTGCAAGACCCTGCCAGCCAGGCTGCCTCGCTCCTGCAAGACCCTGCCAGCCAGGCTGCCTCGCTCCTGCAAGACCCTGCCAGCCAGGCGCCTCGCTCCTGCAAGACCCTGCCAGCCAGGCGCCTCGCTCCTGCAAGACCCTGCCAGCCAGGCTGCCTCGCTCCTGCAAGACCCTGCCAGCCAGTGCTCGCCTGCAACCTGCAAGGACCCTGCCAGCCAGGCTGCCTCGCTCCTGCAAGACCCTGCCAGCCAGGCGCCTCGCTCCTGCAAGACCCTGCCAGCCAGGCTGCCTCGCTCCTGCAAGACCTGCCAGCCAGGCTGCCTCGCTCCTGCAAGACCCTGCCAGCCAGGCTGCCCGCTCCTGCAAGACCCTGCCAGCCAGGCTGCCTCGCTCCTGCAAGACCCTGCCAGCCAGGCTGCCCTCGCTCCTGCAAGACCCTGCCAGCCAGGCTCCTCGCTCCTGCAAGACCTGCCAGCCAGGCTGCCTCGCTCCTGCAAGACCCTGCCAGCCAGGCTGCCTCGCTCCTGCAAGACCCTGCCAGCCAGGCTGCCTCGCTCCTGCAAGACCCTGCCAGCCAGGCCGCCTCGCTCCTGCAAGACCCTGCCAGCCAGGCTGCCTCGCTCCTGCAAGACCCTGCCAGCCAGGCTGCCTCGCTCCTGCAAGACCCTGCCAGCCAGGCTGCCTCGCTCCTGCAAGACCCTGCCAGCCAGGCTGCCTCGCTCCTGCAAGACCCTGCCAGCCAGGCTGCCTCGCTCCTGCAAGACCCTGCCAGCCAGGCTGCCTCGCTCCTGCAAGACCCTGCCAGCCAGGCTGCCTCGCTCCTGCAAGACCCTGCCAGCCAGGCTGCCTCGCTCCTGCAAGACCCTGCCAGCCAGGCTGCCTCGCTCCTGCAAGACCCTGCCAGCCAGGCTGCCTCGCTCCTGCAAGACCCTGCCAGCCAGGCTGCCTCGCTCCTGCAAGACCCTGCCAGCCAGGCTGCCTCGCTCCTGCAAGACCCTGCCAGCCAGGCCGCCTCGCTCCTGCTAAAACTATCTTCATTCTACAATATATGTTCCTCCATACAAACTTTATTCCTTATAGTGGACGACATGTGGCCCAGAAATACAAAGCTGTGGACACATATAAAGCTGTGGACACATATAAAGCTGTGGACACATATAAAGCTGTGGACACATATAAAGCTGTGGACACATATAAAGCTGTGGACACACAAGTACTGGACACATACAACTATACAAAACTATACTCCCTGACGACACTGGAGGACAGGAGATATGATAACGACATATAAAATACTGAGAGGAATTGATAAGGTGGACAGAGACAGGATGTTCCAGAGATGGGACACAGCAACAAGGGGACACAATTGGACGTTGAAGACTCAGTTGAATTACAGGGATGTTAGGAAGTATTTCTTCAGTCATAGAGTTGTCAGAAAGTGGAATAGTCTGAGAAGTGATATAGTGGAGGCAGGATCCATACATAGCTTTAAAAAGAGTTATGATAAAGCTCATGGAGCAGGAAGAGTGACTTAGTAGCGACCAGTAAAGAGGTGGGGCCAGGAGCTGTGAATCGACCCCTGCAACCACAACCAGGCTGCAAGCCTGGTCCAGCAACTGGCTCCTGGAGTTCATCCCTACCAAGTGCAAAGTCATGAAGATTGGGGAAGGGCAAAGAAGACCGCAGACGGAGTACAGTCTAAGGGGCCAGAGACTGCAAACCTCAGTCAAGGAAAAAGATTTTGGGGTGAGTATAACACCAGGCACATCTCCCGAGGCGCACATCAACCAAATAACTGCTGCAGCATACGGGCGCCTAGCAAACCTAAGAACAGCATTCCGACATCTTAATAAAGAATCGTTCAGGACCCTGTATACTGTGTACGTTAGACCCATACTGGAGTATGCAGCACCAGTTTGGAACCCACATTTATCCAAGCACGTAAAGAAGCTAGAGAAAGTGCAAAGGTTTGCAACAAGACTAGTCCCGGAGCTAAGGGGTATGTCCTACGAGGAGAGGTTAAGGGAAATCGACCTGACGACACTGGAGGACAGGAGAGATAGGGGGAGACATGATAACAACATATAAGATACTGAGAGGAATTGACAAGGTGGACAAAGACAGAATGTTCCAGAGATGGGACACAGCAACAAGGGGACACAGTTGGAAGCTGAAGACTCAGATGAATCACAGAGATGTTAGGAAGTATTTCTTCAGTCACAGAGTGGTCGGGAAGTGGAATAGTTTAGGAAGCGATGTAGTCGAGGCAGGTTCCATACATAGCTTTAAGCAGAGGTATGATAAAGCTCATGGCGCAGGGAGAGTGACCCAGTAGCGTCCAGTGAAGAGGCGGGGCCAGGAGCTGTGAATCGACCCCTGCAACCACAACTAGGTGACTACACGTGCGTGAGGCTGCTGCAGTGCTACCAGTAATACAATTCACACAATGCTCCTTGACAACGCTGTGTTTGTTGACACCCCAGGATGCCATTTATTGCCAGGGGTGACCTGCGTATTTTAATGTAACTCACAAACATCACTCCAGCCTGACAGACGTCTCATGATGATTCCAGTTCAGCGAGCATTATATTAAAATACTCCCTACTCCTAGGCCTGGTCACGGACCGGGCCGCGGGGGCGCTGACCCCCGAAACTCCCTCCAGGTATACTCCCTCTCCACGATATAGAAGTGACCTTGATGACTAGGTACAGGGACACACGTGTAACTAATATGACTCAAGACTGAGGGACTGACTACCTCAAACTCCTCCTCATCTTCCCCCGTTCTTCTCTGTATTAGACTGAAGAAGCCACAAGTGTCTCAGTCTTCAACTTGTCTTCTTCTAAATCATTTACATCACATAGTGTGTATAATGTTTGTCAGGAAACAGGACAAGTGTTTCCTGACGCTGGTCTTAGTCGTATGATGTCCCACAGCTGGAGCTTTTGGTCATCTGACCAAGGCCTTCCGCTGGCTTACCCCTCCACCTCTCTGAAAGTCATGTTTACATCACATCTTGTGGTTGACAAGGCGTCTTATGCCTTGTAACTGAGTATTTAAATTGACTCTAACTTTGTATACTTTACTCAGGCCAAGTACACTTAAGTGGTAATGCCTCCGACTCACAACTAAACAATCCAGGTTGGAACTCGGGATGAGTGGAAACGTTGGGAATAATAATAATAATAATAATAATAATAATAATAATAATAATAATAATAATAATAATTAATAATAATAATAATAATAATAATAATAATAATAATAATAATATCTTTATTACTACAAGTATATGTACAAGGTATACAGACCATAGCTGACATCAGTGACATACTACAATATAGAAAGCCCCTTGTTATGCTGAACATTTCCCGCAAATTACGTCAGTTTTGTCCCAGGATGCGACCCACACCAGTCCTCAAACTCCTAGGTACCCATTTTACACTGATGGGTGTAAGGAAACATGGCCAATGTTTCTACCCTAGCCGGGAATCGATCCAGGACCCTCACCATGTGAAGCGAGAGCTTTTGCCACCAGGCCACTGGCCACTGTTCATCTAGTAGTAAGTAGGTACCTGGGTGTTAGGTGACTGTTGTGGGTGGTATCTTGGGGACGAGGATCACAATAAGATCTCACGGTCATAATACACTTGCCACACAGCGGACACATTTGCGCCAGACTACACTCTACAGTTAGTATACTGATACATAATACTAAGTTGAGGAGTAGGACACATGTGCACCTCTCCAGCGCTTCTAATTAGCTTTCAGTTAGGAGACTCTGACCCCTCAGACTCACCAACAGATACGATGGACTACATCCAGCTAGGAGGAGCAGCGTGATTGATCAGGCTTTCAAATGGAGGCCTGGTCTGGGACTGGACCCCGAGGGACGCGTGTATCCCTGAAATGGTCTTGTGACTTCATTTTTATGTGTGGGCGAAACGTTGTCAATAAAGGATAGCTTTCTTGTACCCTTTCTAAATGTTACAGTTTTGTGTCTTGGTGATTTCGTGGGTGTGAGGGGTGGTGGGCCCTACAGACTGGCAGCAGGTTATACAAGACTGGACAGAACGCTGGTGTTTGGTCATCCTCCAACAGAAATCTTTATTTGAGACTAATTTCTCTCAGATGAGGCTCGGGGTCACACATCTCACCCATAGGTGCCTGTTTACAGGTGTTCCTGCCCCTCTGTAGCTTGTAGTGAACGTCTGTGGCACAAGATTTAACTCTATCTACGGCTTTGGCCTTTTCACTTTTGTGTAGGGGAGTGTCAGTCGTACCTGGGCCAGTAGGCCTACTGCAGTGCTCCTCCATCCCTTTGACCACTTCGTTTACAGGAAGAAAATGCAGCCCATCCAACATTCCACATATATGTTTCATTCTATCGTCACTGTATGCAGCTGTATGCAGCTGTCTCCTCTAAGATTGCTTGGAGGAATTCTTCTTAGATGGTCTAAGACCTTACAGCTCGGTTGGTAGAGCACTCAACACACTCTAAGGTCCGTATACTTGGAGGGGTGGAGTATACCTGGAGGGTGTTCTGGGGGTCAACACCCCCGTGGCCTGGTCTATGACCAAGCCTCGATGCCCGGTACGAGGGGAAACAGGACGTGTTTTCTTAAGACACCTGCTGTCCATATTCACCTAGCAGTAAAATAGGTACCTGGGTGTTAGCTGACTGGTGTGGGTCGCATCCTGGGGACAAAATTAACCTAATTTGCTCGAAATGCTCTACATAACAAGGGACTTTCTGTATATTATGTCATTGAAGTCAGCTATGGGCTGTATAAGTTGTATTATGTACTTGTAGAAATAAAGATTAATATTATTATTATTATTATTATTATTATTATTTCAAGGCATACAGGCCAAGAGGTGTCCAGACGACCTATAACAGCTGACTGAGACAATGTTATCAACACTGATAGACCGAACACACCAACTCCAGTCTGAGGGACTGATCACCTCAAACTCCCTCTCATCTTCCACCGTTCTTTCTACTGGACTGATGTAGCCACTATCCGGGGAAACGTTTCCCCAGTAAATATACCCAAGTGTTGCACAAGTGTCTCATTCATCAAGTTGTCGGTGTTGTAAGCCATTTATGTAATACCTGTTGCAACACTCTTGAAGCTTTTGCAACAGTCCCATCAGTAAGCCATGAAGAACTGGTTGTTAAATGTTGAAGTTCCTCATTGATTACAAACACTGTAACCTTGTTGATGTTACTTACAAACACTGTTGATGTTACAAACACTGTAACTCTGGTGATGTTAGGTACAAACACTGTGACCCCTATTGATGTTACAAATGCTATAACTCTATTGATGTTACTTACAAACACTGTGACACTGTTGATGTTACTTACAAACACTGTGACACTGTTGATGTTACTTACAAACACTGTGACACTGTTGATGTTACTTACAAACACTGTGACACTGTTGATGTTACTTACAAACACTGTGACACTGTTGATGTTACTTACAAACACTGTGACACTGTTGATGTTACTTACAAACACTGTGACACTGTTGATGTTACTTACAAACACTGTGACTCTGTCATCTCAGCACCAATGTCATAAATGAGAAAATCGTGAGTGTGTGGAGGTGGTGTAGTTGTTGTGAGGGTGTTGCAGTTGTTGTGAGGGTGTTGCAGTTGTTGTGAGGGTGGTGTAGTTGTTGTGAGGGTGTTGCAGTTCTTGTGAGGGTGTTGCAGTTGTTGTGAGGGTGTTGCAGTTGTTGTGAGGGTGTTGCAGTTCTTGTGAGGGTGTTGCAGGTCTTGTGAGGGTGTTGCAGTTCTTGTGAGGGTGTTGCAGTTGTTGGGAGGGTGGTGCAGTTCTTGTGAGGGTGTTGCAGTTGTTGTGAGGGTGTTGCAGTTGTTGTGAGGGTGCTGCAGGTCTTGTGAGGGTGTTGCAGTTGTTGTGAGGGTGTTGCAGTTCTTGTGAGGGTGTTGCAGTTCTTGTGAGGGTGTTGCAGGTCATGTGAGGGTGTTGGGGCCTAGAGACCCTAAGAAGGTTCCTCCCTAATAAGCAGAACTTGGCGAGCAGACTGACCTTCAAGGACCACAATGGAAATAAGTCACTTTGTCTGATCTTTTCTTGGGTTATCCTAGATAATTTACACATGTTACTTATGTAATATAATTTGTGTAATTGTATTTATATGTACCTGTACCTAAATAAATATATTCCCTTAAAAATTAAACTTTTTAAAAAAATTATTTTACAGAAAGTTCAATCTTTTTTTGTTCTTGACAGTGATGCATCTTTTTTTATTTTTGGACCAGGATGGTTTATGTCCCTTTTTGCAATAAGCCCGAGCGTTTTTTTTTGTCCAGGTGGGCTTTTCATTGGTGGTTTTGGCCCAGCTTCTAACTGATGATTGAAAGCTAAAAATTTCTGTGATATCCACGACTTAATCCTTTGATTCACTTTCCCAGGATGCCACCCACAACAGTGAACAGGGACAAGAGATGTTAGGAGACTTGCCAATAGGTTTCAACCCCTTCCAGGATTGACCCCGAGTCCTTCGGTTTTGAGTGGAACTCTGAGTTGCAGCATTACACAGTAAAGATCACTTCACAAATTTCAATACAAAAGTTAACAGCAGACTGCTTGAACCTGGGTGCCACATATTGTTACGTGATACATGTGGGTGTTAGTACCTGAGAGGAGGGAGGTGGGCGGGTGTGTGGGAGTGGGTGGAGGAACCCACCTCGACTACCACCACCACACTCAGTGAACGTACTGAACACTGTGCACGGTGCTCACCCTCACCATCACTGCTGACACATCACTGCTGCCACATCACTGCTGCCATGGCTCCGCCACCCTCACACTCACCACATGCCACCCACTCCCTCCCTCCTTCCACCACATGCCACCCACTCCCTCCCTCCTTCCCTCCTTCCACCACATGCCACCCACTCCCTCCCTCCTTCCCTCCTTCCACCACATGCCACCCACTCCCTCCCTCCTTCCACCACATGCCACCCACTCCCTCCCTCCTTCCACCACATGCCACCCACTCCCTCCCTCCTTACCTCCTTCCACCACATGCCACCCACTCCCTCCCTCCTTCCCTCCTTCCACCACATGCCACCCACTCCCTCCCTCCTTCCCTCCTTCCACCACATGCCACCCACTCCCTCCCTCCTTACCTCCTTCCACCACATGCCACCCACTCCCTCCCTCCTTCCCTCCTTCCACCACATGCCACCCACTCCCTCCCTCCTTCCACCACATGCCACCCACTCCCTCCCTCCTTCCCTCCTTCCACCACATGCCACCCACTCCCTCCACTCATTATCTCAACTCACCCACAGGCTCCATACATAATTATAATAATAATAATAATAATAATAATAATCTTTATTTCTACAAGTACATGATACAACTTATACAGACCATAGCTGACATCAATGGCATAGTACTATATAGAAAGCCCCTTGTTATACAGAGCAAATTAGGTTACCTTTGTCCCCAAGATGCGACCCACACCAGTCAACTAATACCCAGGTACCTACTTACTGCTAGGTGAACAGGGGACAGCAGGAGTCTTAAGGAAACACGCCCAATGTATCTAGCTGTACCGGGGATCGAACCACGGACCTCAATATTTAAGCTGAGTGCTCTACCAACCGAGCTAGGGCCCCATAGTAAGTAAGTAAGTAAGTTTATTCAGGTATACACAAATACATTTACATACATTATCATACATAGCAGCATATGTGTAGAGAACCTAGGATAACCCAAAAAAAAGTCAGAAAGAGTGACTTATTTCCATTGATAGATATTCACCATTTCTGCACAGTTGAAAGGCGAGCCCAGGAGCTGAGACTCGACCCTCTACATCACAAACAGACGAGTATAAGTGCCCTTCTTTTTCCTAATAACCAAACTTGCAAAACCCTCAACAAAGAGTCACTCCTGACCATATATCAGACACATGTCAGGTCAGTCTTAGAGCACGCAGAGCCAGCTTAGAGCCCACACCTGATTGAGCAACAATAATCTTAAAAAAGGTACAGAGGTTCACAACAAGACTAGTCCAGCAGCTGGGAGAATTAATCTATGAGGAGACACTATAAGATCTGAAACCTGACGAAATTGAAGGACAGAAGGATCAAGACAAGATCGTGACGTCCAAGATATTCCGGGATTTGATAGGGTGAGCAGGAAAAGAGGCAAGAAACAGGTACACGAGGGCACAGATTCAATTTCAAGACTTAGATGAGTCAGGAATGTCAGTAAATATTTGTTGAACTTCAGGATAGTTAGAAAATAGTGAGTTGCAGGAGATCCCAGGGCTACCAGTAGCCTGCTGACTTTGTAGCCTGCTGACTTTGTAGCCTGCTGACTATGTAGCCTGCTGACTCTGTAGTCTGCTGACTTTGTAGCCTGCTGACTTTGTAGTCTGCTGACTTTGTAGCCTGCTGACTTTGTAGCCTGCTGACTCTGTAGTCTGCTGACTTTGTAGCCTGCTGACTTTGTAGTCTGCTGACTTTGTAGCCTGCTGACTTTGTAGCCTGCTGACTTTGTAGCCTGCTGACTTTGTAGTCTGTTGTCTTTGTAATCTGCTGACTTTGTAGCCTGCTGACTTTGTAGCCTGCTGACTTTGTAGCCTGCTGACTCTGTAGTCTGCTGACTTTGTAGCCTGCTGACTTTGTAGTCTGCTGACTTTGTAGTCTGCTGACTTTGTAGCCTGCTGACTTTGTAGCCTGCTGACTTTGTAGCCTGCTGACTTTGTAGCCTGCTGACTTTGTAGCCTGCTGACTTTGTAGTCAGCTGACTTTGTACCCTGCTGACTTTGTAGTCTGCTGACTTTGTAGTCTGCTGACTTTGTAGTCTGCTGACTTTGTAGCCTGCTGACTTTGTAGCCTGCTGAATTTGTAGCCTGCTGACTTTGTAGCCTGCTGACTTTGTAGTCAGCTGACTTTGTACCCTGCTGACTTTGTAGTCTGCTGACTTTGTAGCCTGCTGACTTTGTAGTCTGTTGTCTTTGTAATCTGCTGACTTTGTAGCCTGCTGACTTTGTAGCCTGCTGACTTTGTAGCCTGCTGACTCTGTAGTCTGCTGAATTTGTAGCCTGCTGACTTTGTAGTCTGCTGACTTTGTAGTCTGCTGACTTTGTAGCCTGCTGCCTTTGTAGCCTGCTGACTTTGTAGCCTGCTGACTTTGTAGCCTGCTGACTTTGTAGCCTGCTGACTTTGTAGTCAGCTGACTTTGTACCCTGCTGACTTTGTAGTCTGCTGACTTTGTAGTCTGCTGACTTTGTAGTCTGCTGACTTTGTAGCCTGCTGACTTTGTAGCCTGCTGAATTTGTAGCCTGCTGACTTTGTAGCCTGCTGACTTTGTAGTCAGCTGACTTTGTACCCTGCTGACTTTGTAGTCTGCTGACTTTGTAGTCTGCTGACTTTGTAGTCTGCTGACTTTGTAGCCTGCTGACTTTGTAGCCTGCTGACTTTGTAGCCTGCTGACTTTGTAGCCTGCTGACTTTGTAGCCTGCTGACTTTGTAGCCTGCTGACTTTGTAGTCTGCTGACTTTGTAGCCTGCTGACTTTGTAGTCTTCTGACTTTGTAGCCTGCTGACTTTGTAGCCTGCTGACTTTGTAGCCTGCTGACTTTGTAGCCTGCTGACTTTGTAGCCTGCTGACTTTGTAGCCTGCTGACTTTGTAGTCTGCTGACTTTGTAGCCTGCTGACTTTGTAGCCTGCTGATTTTGTTGGATGCACCATAGACAGGTGGCTCCTCCTGCTTGATGATAGATGGACTGACGATGTCATTCTCCCTCTGGCTCAAGTTAATGAAATTCTGCTGTTCTTTCTTATCATGTTATTGTTGTGACACTGCTGTCTGTCAGCCCGAGTGTTGTGACACTGCTGTCTGTCAACCCGAGTGTTGTGACACTGCTGTCTGTCAGCCCGTGTGTTGTGACACTGCTGTCTGTCAGCCCGAGTGTTGTGACACTGCTGTCTGTCAGCCCGAGTGTTGTGACACTGCTGTCTGTCAGCCCGAGTGTTGTGACACTGCTGTCTGTCAGCCCGAGTGTTGTGACACTGCTGTCTGTCAGCCCGAGTGTTGTGACACTGCTGTCTGTCAGCCCGAGTGTTGTGACACTGCTGTCTGTCAGCCCGAGTGTTGTGACACTGCTGTCTGTCAGCCCGAGTGTTGTGACACTGCTGTCTGTCAGCCCGAGTGTTGTGACACTGCTGTCTGTCAGCCTGAGTGTTGTGACACTGCTGTCTGTCAGCTCGAGGTTTTACTTCACTCCATTCTTAAAGGCTTATGTCTAAGCTAATTCTTCATTTCCATCAAGCATTTGTAGGCCAAATTGAGAATTAATTCACGAGAGGTGTATTGTAACTCCATTATACCCGTGTCTGGCTCTTGACTTGAACATGTCACACTTGATATATGGAGTTAAGACTATTTGTGCATGATGGGGAATCACTTACAATTAAGGTGTCAATTTCTGATACAACGGGAACCCAATTTCTGATACACTCAGCTTCGATACCAGCTGCACCAGTGGGTTGATGGATGAGAACCATCAACACAGCGTCGATACCAGCTGCACCAGTGGGTTGATGGGGGAGAACCATCAACACAGCGTCATTACCAGCTGCACCAGTGGGTTGATGGGGGAGAACCATCAACACAGCGTCATTACCAGCTGCACCAGTGAGTTGATGGAGGAGAACCATCAACACAGCGTCATTACCAGCTGCACCAGTGGGTTGATGGGGGAGAACCATCAACACCATCGTGTTCTTATAAATGTGCTCTATCTTTAATAATTATTTTCTCTCGGTTTTCACTCAGGAAGACACTAATAATATCCCAAGAACTAGGTATTTTAGTGGGCCTGAAGAAGATAAATTATGTAGTATCACAGTCACTAGTGAAATGGTTATCAAACAGATAGACCGTTTGAAGCAAAATAAATCGCCAGGTCCTGATGAGCTTTTTTCAAGGGTTCTTAAGGAATGCAAAATGGAACTCTGTGAACCCTTAACTAACATTTTTAACCTATCTCTTCAAACAAGTGTAGTGTCTGATACGTGGAAGATGGCTAATGTAATTCCTATTTTTAAAGCAGGGGACAAGTCGTTACCATCAAATTACCGCCCAATAAGTCTAACATCAATTGTAGGCAAATTACTAGAGTCGATTATAGCTGATAACATAAGAAGCCATCTCGATAGGCATAATTTGATTAATGATACTCAGCATGGATTCACCAGGGGCCGTTCCTGCCTAACTAATTTATTAACTTTTTTCAGTAAGGCTTTTGAGGCAGTTGATCGTGATAAAGAATTCGATATTGTTTATTTGGATTTTAGTAAGGCTTTTGATAGAGTACCACATCAGAGACTGTTAAAGAAAGTGGCTGCTCATGGCATTGGGGGAAAAGTGTTGTCATGGATCGAGTCATGGTTCACCAATAGGAAGCAGAGGGTGTGCATAAATGGGGTTAAATCGGAGTGGGGATCTGTAACAAGTGGCGTTCCTCAGGGATCGGTTTTGGGCCCGTTGTTGTTTATAATATATATAAATGACCTTGACGAGGGAATTTCTAGTGATATGAGCAAATTCGCTGATGACACGAAGATAGGTAGGATAATCGATTCAGACGTAGATGTCAGTGAACTACAGGAGGATTTAGACAAACTCAATTCCTGGTCAGAAAATGGCAGATGCAGTTCAATGTAGATAAATGCAAAGTCTCTAAATATATATTACACCAATAGTCGTAGTGCTAGGAATAAGATGGACGAGTTGAGATTAGTTGCAAGTACGGGTAATATTGATGTTTTTGCAATAACTGAGACATGGTTTAATATGAAAAATCGGGACTTGCCTGCCGAATGTCACATTCAGGGTTTTAAATTGTTCCAAGTAGACAGAAGTATCGGGAAAGGGGGTGGGGTGGCACTCTATGTCCGTGATCATTTAAATTGTTGCATAAAAACGGGTATAAAGTCTGAATTAACACATACAGAGTCTGTCTGGATAGAATTTTCAGAGGGTGTGAAAAATTTATTTTAGGCGTGATTTACCGTCCTCCAAACTTAGATAGGGAACAAGGAGACTACTTTGGGAGGAAATTGTTAAGGCCACAAGACACGATAACGTAGTAATTTTAGGGGACTTTAACTTTAGTCAGATTGATTGGAATTTCATGACAGGGAATTTAGAATCTAACGACTTTTAGAAGTAGTTCAGGATTGCTTTTGAAGCAGTTTGTAACAGAACCTACAAGGGAAATAACCTACTTGACTTGGTTCTGGCAAGCAAGGAAACCCTTGTAAATAATTTAGAAATTACAGAGGAACTCGGCTCAAGCGACCACAAGTCAATTACCTTTAGCATTGAATGGATGTATGATAGTAGGGATAATTCAGTAATGGTCCCAGATTTTCGCTTAGCAGATTATAATGGACTTAGAGAACACTTATCAACTGTGGACTGGGGTGAAGAAGAGAGGTATCAATATGACAGTTTTCTTAACACTATACAGGCTGCCCAAAGAACATTTATCCGTATAAAGAAATTAGATCAAGTAGAAATGACCCAAAATGGATGAATAATAGGCTCAAATATCTTTTAGGGCAGAAGAAAGGAATTTATAGGCGCATAAAAGAGGTGAGGGTCATCTTATAAATCAGTATACTGACATTAAGAGGGACGTTAAAAGGGAATAAGAAAAGCTAAACGGGACTATGAAATTAAAGTTGCTAGGGATTCAAAAACTAACCCAAAAGTTTTTCCAGGTTTATAGAACAAAAGTTAGGGATAAGATAGGTCCCCTTAAAAATAACTTTGGGCATCTTACTGACAAGGAGAATGATATGTGCTCTATTTTTAATTATTATTTTCTCTCGGTTTTCACACAGGAAGACATTAATAATATCCCAGTAATTAATTTTTACAGAGGCCCAGAAGAAGATAAATTATGTAATATCACAGTCACTAGCGAAATGATTATGAAACAGCTGGACCGACTGAAACAAAATAAATCGCCGGGTCCTGATGAGCTTTTGCAAGGGTTCTTAAGGAATGCAAAATGGAACTCTGTGAACCAATATCTAACATTTTTAATTTATCTCTTCAAACAGGTGTAG
The DNA here is from genome assembly GCA_009830355.1 of Cherax destructor. Classification (NCBI taxonomy): domain Eukaryota; kingdom Metazoa; phylum Arthropoda; class Malacostraca; order Decapoda; family Parastacidae; genus Cherax; species Cherax destructor. The sequence continues at coordinate 10,415 of WNWK01019992.1, read as the reverse complement.
TGTCAGATATGTGGAAGATGGCTAATGTAATTCCTATTTTTAAAGCAGGGGACAAGTCACTACCGTCAAACTACCGCCCAATAAGCCTGACCTCAATTGTAGGCAAATTACTAGAGTCAATTATAGCTTATATTATTAGAAGCCATCTAGATAACCATAATTTGATTAATGATACCCAGCATGGATTCACGAGGGCCGTTCCTGCCTATCTAATTTATTAACCTTCTTCAGTAAAGCTTTTGAGGCTGTTGATCACGATAAAGAATTCGATATTGTTTATTTAGACTTTAGTAAGGCTTTTGATAGAGTACCGCACCAGAGACTGTTAAAGAAAGTGGCAGCTCATGGCATTGGGGGAAAAGTGCTGTCATGGATCGAGTCATGGCTCACCAATAGGAAGCAGAGAGTGTGCATAAATGGGGTTAAATCCGAATGGGGACTTGTAACAAGTGGTGTTCCACAGGGATCAGTCTTAGGCCCATTGTTATTTATAATATATATCAATGACCTTGATGAGGGAATTACTAGTGATATGAGCAAATTCGCCGACGACACGAAGATAGGTAGGATAATTGATTCAAACATAGATGTCATAGAACTTCAGGAAGATTTAGACAAACTTAATTCGTGGTCAGAAAAGTGGCAGATGCAGTTCAATGTAGATAAATGCAAGGTTCTGAAGCTCGGGAGTGTCCATAACCCAAGCACTTATAAGTTAAATAACGTAGAACTTAGCCATACAGATTGCGAGAAGGACTTGGGGTGATGGTAAGCAGCAACCTTAAACCAAGACAGCAATGCCTAAGCGTAAGAAATAAAGCAAATAGATTACTGGGATTTATATCAAGAAGTGTAAGCAACAGAAGTCCAGAGGTTATATTACAGCTTTATACATCATTAGTAAGGCCTCACCTAGATTACGCAGCTCAGTTCTGGTCTCCATATTACAGAATGGATATAAATTCGTTAGAAAACATTCAGCGACGAATGACAAAGTTAATTCATAGCATTAGAAATTTTCCGTATGAAGAAAGATTGAAGACCCTTAAATTACATTCACTTGTAAGACGAAGAATGAGGGGAGACATGATCGAGGTATATAAGTGGAAGATGGGTATTAATAAGGGGGATATAAATAAGGTCTTGAGGATATCTCTCCAAGAGAGAACCCGCAATAATGGATTTAAATTGGATAAGTTTAGATTTAGAAAGGATATAGGAAAATATTGGTTTGGAAATAGGGTAGTTGATGAGTGGAACAGTCTGCCTAGTAGGGTCATTGAAGCTAGGACCTTGGGTAGTTTCAAATTTAGGTTGGATAAATTCATGAGTGAGAGGGGTTGGATTTGAGTGGGACTCGAACTCAACCAGGTTGAGCCATCAATCCAGTTTACACTAGAAGAAGAAGTCGACAACACTCTTCCTTTCCTTGATGTTCTTCTCTGCAGAGCTGACCATGAACTTCGTTTTAAAGTCTATCGAAAACCTACCAATCAACACGATCTTCTCAACTTCTACTCTCACCATGACACCAAAATTAAACGTGGTGTAATTATAGGCTTTTTCCTGCGCGCACTCAGAATCTGCAGCAGTGAGTTCCTTGAAGAAGAATGCTCCCTCATTGAACAAGTTTTTTCCAAACTTCACTATCCTCGTCACTTCATTAGAGACTGCAGACGACGGGCATTAAACATCTTCAACACACCCAGAGAAGACACTGCTGAGAAGAGATACATAGTCCTTCCCACCAACTCCATTTCCAAACAAGTTTCCAACATTTTTCTAAGACCTCATTCCGAGTATCCACCTCCACATCCACCACCATCAAGGACATTACCAGTAACAGACAGGAAAAGCTTCAATCCACGGCAGGGGTATACACAATCCCTTGCAATGGCTGCAGCAAATTATACGTTGGCGAAACATCCAGAGACCTACAAACACGCATTTCAGAACACCAGTACGCAGGCAGATCTGACGACTCAAGAAATGCCTGTGTTCAACACCGAAATTTACACAACCATTTAATCAACTACAGAAACGCAAGACTCATCGCCAGAGAAGACAACACGCAATACCGAAGAATCCTAGAATCATCACTCGTCTGTATATCCAACAACTTCAACCAGAACAACGGCTTCTACAACATAGCTGAACCTATTGCCAAGAAACTTCTTCAACGCTATCCCACCTAGAACTCAAGAATGGTACACTGCAGGTCCTTTAAGTCACACAATGTTTTTAACTATCACACTACTTTTAAGACTGTGACATGCAGCTTTCTCCACCTGACCCAGCATTCTCCACCTGACTGTACCCTATATATATCTCCATGTTGCTCATTTTCCAGGTAGATCTGTCTGTGACTCGATAAAGCCCACTGCGTGGGCGAAACGTTGTCAATAAAGGATCACATTATACTGCTTATGTGTTTATTTTTCCAAAGCTTATTTCTTGGGTAGAATTGAAAATTAGGTTGGGCAATTTTCTGTTAGTGGGATGGATTGTGAAGGACCTGCCTAGTATGGGCCAACAGGCCTGCTGTAGTGTTCCTCCTTTCTTATGTTCTTATGTTCTTATAACCCAAGCACTTATAAGTTAAATAACGTAGAACTTAGCCATACAGATTGCGAGAAGGACTTGGGGGTGATGGTAAGCAGCAACCTTAAACCAAGACAGCAATGCCTAAGCGTACGTAATAAGGCAAATAGATTACTGGGATTTATATCAAGAAGTGTTAGCAACAGAAGTCCAGAGGTTATATTACAGCTTTATACATCATTAGTAAGGCCTCACCTAGATTACGCAGCTCAGTTCTGGTCTCCACATTACAGAATGGACATAAATTCATTAGAAAACATTCAGCGTAGAATGACTAAATTAATACATAGCATTAGAAATCTTCCTTACGAAGAAAGATTGAAGACCCTTAAATTACATTCACTTGTGAAACGTAGAATGAGGGGAGACATGATCGAGGTATACAAGTGGAATATAAATAAGGTCTTGAGGGTATCTCTCCAAGAGAGAACCCGCAATAATGGATTCAAGTTAGATAAGTTTAGATTTAGAAAGGATATAAGAAAGTATTGGTTTGGAAATAGGGTAGTTGATGAGTGGAACAGTCTGCCTAGTAGGGTTATTGAAGCAAGGACCTTGGGTAGTTTTAAATTTAGGTTGGATAAATTCATGAGTGAAAGGGGTTGGATTTGAGTGGGACTCGCACATGAGTAAATAAAATTATCAAAGCTTATTTCTTGGGTAGCATTGAAAATTAGGTTGAACAAATATTCTGTTAGTGGGATGGAATGTGAAGGACGTGCCTAGTATGGGCCAACAGGCCTGCTGCAGTGTTCCTCCTTTCTTATGTTCTTATGTTCTTACAGCGTCATTACCAGCTGCACCAGTGGGTTGATGGGGGAGAACCATCAACATAAATGATCTGTGGAAGAGAGTGTTGTGTGACTAAAGGCATCATTAACATTATCGTGTTAAGCTTCAAGGCAAAGTTTCTACTGTAAACTAACAAGGTTCCTTAAGGGGAAATTAAAGGATAGTGAATCAGAAAGAGGAAGTTGTCGTTCTGGCGGGAAGCGTAGCTACTTGGAGTCTGTATAAATATTGGTAGAATTACCGACAATATGTTAAGTAAAAGGACACAAATGGAATTAATGTGACATTTTATTGTGGCAACGTTTCGCTCTCCAGGAGCTTTGTCAAGCCGTTCTTGACAAAGCTCCTGGAGAGCGAAACGTTGCCACAATAAAATGTCACATTAGTTGCATTTGTGTCATTTTACTTAACATACCTGGAGTCTACCTGGAGGGTATTCCGGGGGTCAACGCCCCCGCAACCCGGTCCACGACCAGGCCTCCCAGTGGATCAGGGCCTGATCAACCAGGCTGTTGTAGTCGTGCCTTTTTATGCATTCAAAGTCCTGTTCCAGTTTTTGTGATCCATTTGGAGGAGTGCTCGCCAGTGCTGAAGAAAGTTTGGAGGCCTTTTGTACAAGTGTTCGCTTGGGATTGCTTGATCATATTAACACCAGTGAGAACATTTCTTTCGTCTGTTGTGTTTGGGATATGAAGTTCTTTAAGCATACTTGATATCTTAGTCGTACATGCACATCCTACGAGGATTATCATTACTTCAGTTCTGCAATTTCTCAAGTCCCATCCAGCTTCCAGTCTGACACAAGTCCCATCCAGCTTCCAGTCTGACACAAGTCCCATCCAGCTTCCAGTCTGACACAAGTCCCATCCAGCTTCCAGTCTGACACAAGTCACATCCAGCTTCCAGTCTGACACAAGTCCCATCCAGCTTCCAGTCTGACACAAGTCCCATCCAGCTTCCAGTCTGACACAAGTCCCATCCAGCTTCCAGTCTGACACAAGTCCCATCCAGCTTCCAGTCTGACACAAAATCCAGTAAAGTTGCGACACTCCAACTTTAAGTTAGTGGTGGACCTGACTTAACTCAGTGAAGACGTGTCTTGTGTGCTCTCTGTGAATCTGAACAAGATGTCCTCTCTTGAGCTACTCTACCAGCAGCTGAAGGAAGAACTGAGGGTAGCTAAGCTTGAGATACAGCGACTGACTGAGGAAAACAAGAGGATTCGTAGTAATCCTCCTGTTGAGAATCCTCAAGCCAAGAAAGGAACCTGGACAGTGGCCGGAATGCATGGGACAAAGTTAAAGATCAAGAGGATGGATGGAGAGGTAGAATTAACGAAGAACCAGAAACCTGTTGTGGAAACATCGAACCGATTCTCCGTGTTACCCGATGAATGTGAGTCGACTACAGGGAACATCACGAACGACACCAAGGAAGGTAAGAACATTGTTATTGTTGGGGATAGTCAAATTAGGTATATGGATAGGGCCTTCTGCTTGAAAGAGAGAAGTAGGAGACAGAGGGTTTGCTTTCCTGGGGCTGGGATGGAGGATATTGTTAGCCGTCTGGACGACATCATGAGAGGTAATGAGAGCAATCCTATTATCTGTCTCAGTGCTGGAGGCAACGATGTTGGCAGACGTAGGAGTGAGGACCTGACTAGCAGGTATAGGTCAGCAATAGACATAATTAGGAAGAAGGGTGGGAACCCTGTCATATGTGGTATTTTGCCAAGGAGAGGAGTTGGAGATGAATGGCTGTCCAGGGCAATTGGTGTCAATTGCTGGCTGGACAAACACTGTAAGGATAATGCAGTACCATTCATTTGCAACTGGGACCACTTCATGGCCGAAATGACATGTATGCCAGGGATGGGGTTCACTTATCCAGGGCAGGTGTGGATTTTCTTGCTAGCTCAGTTGAGGGTGTTGTTAGGACTTTAAACTAGGATTAGTTAGAGGTATGGGTTTAGAAATGGAAAATACTGAATGTCGAAATATAGATCTAGGCTTTGATATAAAAAATCTTAACAATAACAAGGACAGAAATAGGTATAGTGGTAAAACAGAATGGAGCAGGAAGGGTAAAGAGAAAGGAGGGTCTTTAAAAGTGTATTATACAAATAGTCGTAGTGCTAGGAATAAGATGGACGATTTGAGATTAGTTGCAAGTGCAGGTAACATTGATGTATTTGCCATAACTGAGACGTGGTTCAATACGAAAAATAGGGACATGCCTGCTGAATGTCATATACAGGGTTTTAAATTGTTCCAAGTAGACAGAAGTTTCGGGAAGGGGGTGGAGTGGCACTGTATGTCGAAATAGCTTGAACTGTTGCATAAAAGGGAATAAAGTCTGAAATAACACATACAGAGTCTGTCTGGATAGAATTTTCAGAGGGGCATGAAAAATTGATTTTAGGTGTGATATACCGTCCCCCAAACTTAGATAGGGACCAAGGAGACTACTATGGGAGGAAATTGTTAAGGCACAATGCACGATAACGTAGTTATTCTGGGTGACTTCAACTTTAGTCAAATTGATTGGAATTTTTGACTGGGAATTTAGAATGTAACGACTTCTTAGATGTAGTTCAAGATTGTTTTTGAAGCAGTTTGTGACAGAACCTACAAGGGAAATAACCTGCTTGACTTAGTTCTGGCAAACAAGGAAACCCTTGTTAATAATTTAGAAATTACAGAGGAACTCTGCAAGCGACCACAAATCAATTACCTTTGGCATTGAATGGAAGTTTCATAGTACGAATAACTCAGTAACGGTCCCAGATTTTCGCTTAGCAGATTACAATGGACTTAGAGAACACTTATCATCTGTGGACTGGGGTAATGAAGAGAGCTATCAATATGACAGTTTTCTGAACACTATACATGCTGCCCAAATAACATTTATCCCATATAAAGAAATTAGATCGAATAGAAATGACCCAAAATGGATGAATAATAGGCTCAAATATCTTTTAGGCAGAAGAAAGGAATTTATAGGCGTATCAAAAGAGGTGAGGGTCATCTTATGAGTCAGTATATTGACATTAAGAGGGACGTTAAAAGGGATAAGAAAAGCTAAACGGGACTACGAAATTAAAGTTGCTAGGATTGAAAACTAACCCAAAAGTTTTTCAGGTGTATAGAACAAAGTTAGAGATAGGATAGGTCCCCTTAAAAATAATTATGGGTATCTTACTGACAAAGAGAATGAAATGTGCCTATTTTTAATAATTATTTCCTCGGTTTTCACTCAGGAAGACACTAATAATATCAAAGAATTAGGTATTTTAGTGGGCCTGAAGAAGATAAATTATGTAGTATCACAGTCACTAGCTGAAAAGGTTATCAAACAGATAGACCGTTTGAAGAAAATAAATCGCCAGGCCCTGATGAGCTTTTTCAAGGGTTCTTAAGGAATGCAAATAGAACTCTGTGAACCCTAACTAACATTTTTAACCTATCTCTTCAAACAGGTGTAGTGCCGGATACGTGGAAGATGGCTAATGTAATTCCTATTTTTAAAGCAGGGGACAAGTCGTTACCATCAAATTACCGCCCAATAAGTCTAACATCAATTGTAGGCAAATTACTAGAGTCGATTATAGCTGATAACATAAGAGCCATCTCGATAGGCATAATTTGATTAATGATACTCAGCATGGATTCACCAGGGCCGTTCCTGCCTAACTAATTTGTTAACTTTTTCAGTGGGGCTTTTGAGGCAGTTGATAATGATAAAGAATTCGATATTGTTTATTTGGATTTTAGTAAGGCTTTTGATAGAGTACCACATCAGAGACTGTTAAAAAAGTGGCTGCTCATGGCATTGGGGGAAAAGTGTTGTCATGGATCGAGTCAGGCTCACCAATAGGAAGCAGAGGGGTGCATAATTGGGGTTAAATCGAGTGGGATCTGTAACAAGTGGCGTTCCTCAGGGATCGGTTTTGGGCCGTTTTGTTTATAATATATATAAATGACCTTGACGAGGAATTTCTAGTGATATGAGCAAATTCGCTGATGACACGAAGATAGGTAGGATAATCGATTCAGACGTAGATGTCAGTGAACTACAGGAGGATTTAGACAAACTCATTCCTGGTCAGAAAAATGGCAGATGCAGTTCAATGTAGATAAATGCAAAGTTCTAAAGCTCGGGAGTGTCCATAACCCAAGCACTTATAAGTTAAATAACGTAGAACTTAGCCACAGATTTAGAAGGACTTGGGGGTGATGGTAGGCAACCTTAAACCAAGACAGCAATGCCTAAGCGTACGTAATAAGGCAAATAGATTACTGGGATTTATATCAAGAAGTGTTAGCAACAGAAGTCCAGAGGTTATATTACAGCTTTATACATCATTAGTAAGGCCTCACCTAGATTACGCAGCTCAGTTCTGGCCTCCATATTACAGAATGGACATAAATTCGTTAGAAAACATTCAGCGTAGAATGACTAAATTAATACATAGCATTAGAAATCTTCCTTACGAAGAAAGATTGAAGACGCTTAAATTACATTCACTTGTAAGACATAGAATGAGGGGAGACATGATCGAGGTATACAAGTGGAAAATGGGTATTAACAAAGGGGATATAAATAAGGTCTTGAGGGTACCTCTCCAAGAGAGAACCCGCAATACAGCGACTGACTGAGGAAAACAAGAGGATTCGTAGTAATCCTCCTGTTGAGAATCCTCAAGCCAGGAAAGGAACCTGGACAGTGGCTAAAACGCATGGGACAAAGTTAAGGCTCAAGAGGACGGGTGGAGAGGTAGAAACAACGAAGACCCAGGAGAATGTTGTGGAAACATCGAACCCATTCTCCGTGCTACCCGGATGAATGTGAGTCGACTTCTGGGAGCGTCACTGACGAAAGACACAAGGAAGGTAAAAACATTGTTGTTGTTGGGGACAGTCAGGTTAGGTACATGGATAGGGCTTTCTGTTTGATTGATAGGAGTAGGAGACAGAGGGTTTGCTTTCCTGGGGCTGGGATGGAGGATATTGTTAGCCGCCTGGACGACATCATGAGAGTGAATGGGAGCAATCCTATTATCTGTCTCAGTGCTGGAGGCAACGATGTTGGCAGACGTAGGAGTGAGGACCTGACTAGCAGGTTTAGGTCAGCAATAGACATAATTAGGAAGAAGGTGGGAACCCTGTCATATGTGGTATTTTGCCAAGGAGAGGAGTTGGAAATGAATGAGCTGTCCAGGGCAATTGGTCAATTGCTGGCTGGACAAATACTGTAAGGAAAATTCAGTAACATTCATTGACAACTGGGACCTCTTCTATGGCAGAAATGACATGTATGCCAGGGATGGGGTTCACTTATCCAGGTCTGGGGTGGGGCACTGGCAACTGCAGTGGAGGGAGCTGTTAGGGCTTTAAACTAGAAATAGTTAGTGGTATGGGTTTTGGGGGAAACAGAGAAGTCCCAGTGTAGTAATATTATAAGTTGTAGGAGAACTAGTAATAGGCAGAATAAGGTGGATAGTGGAAAGCTAGTGACACTAGATGACAAGGACAGTAATAGGTATAGTGGAAAAACAGAGATGAGCAGGAAGGGTAAAGAGAAAGAAGGGTCTCTAAATATATATTACACCAATAGTCGTAGTGCTAGGAATAAGATGGACGAGTTGAGATTAGTTGCAAGTACGGGTAATATTGATGTTTTGCAATAACTGAGACATGGTTTAATATGAAAATCGGGACTTGCCTGCCGAATGTCACATTCAGGGTTTTAAATTGTTCCAAGTAGACAGAAGTATCGGAAAGGGGGTGGGTGGCACTCATGTCCGTGATCATTTAAATTGTTGCATAAAAACGGGTATAAAGTCTGAATTAACACATACAGTCTGTCTGGATAGAATTTTCAGAGGGTGTGAAAAATTGATTTTAGGCGTGATTTACCGTCCTCCAAACTTAGATAGGGAACAAGGAGACTACTTTGGGAGGAAATTGTTAAGGCCACAAGACACGATAACGTAGTAATTCTAGGGACTTTAACTTTAGTCAGATTGATTGGAATTTCATGACAGGGAATTTAGAATCTAACGACTTTTTAGAAGTAGTTCAGGATTGCTTTTTGAAGCAGTTTGTAACAGAACCTACAAGGGGAAATAACCTACTTGACTTGGTTCTGCAAGCAAGGAAACCCTTGTTAATAATTTAGAAATTACAGAGGAACTCGGCTCAACGACCACAAGTCAATTACCTTTAGCATTGAATGGATGTATGATAGTAGGGATAATTCAGTAATGGTCCCAGATTTCGCTTAGCAGATTATAATGGACTTAGAGAACACTTATCAACTGTGGACTGGGGTGAAGAAGAGAGGTATCAATATGACAGTTTCTTAACACTATACAGGCTGCCCAAAGAACATTTATCCCGTATAAGAAATTAGATCAAGTAGAAATGACCCAAAATGGATGAATAATAGGCTCAAATATCTTTTAGGGCAGAAGAAAGGAATTTATAGGCGCATAAAAGAGGTGAGGGTCATCTTATAAATCAGTATACTGACATTAAGAGGGACGTTAAAAAGGGAATAAGAAAAGCTAAACGGGGCTATGAAATTAAAGTTGCTAGGATTCAAAACTAACCAAAAGTTTTTCCAGGTTTATAGAACAAAAGTTAGGATAAAATAGGTCCCTAAAAATAACTTTGGGCATCTTACTGACAAGGAGAATGATATGTGCTCTATTTTTAATAATATTTTCTCAGTTTTCACACAGGAAGACATTAATTATCCCAGTAATTAATTTTACAGAGGCCCAGAAGAAGATAAATTATGTAATATCACAGTCACTAGCGAAATGATTATGAAACAGCTGGACCGACTGAAACAAAATAAATCGGGTCCTGATGAGCTTTTTTCAAGGGTTCTTAAAGGGAAAGCAAAAAGGAACTCTGTGAACCAATATCTAACATTTTTAATTTATCTTTCAAACAGGTGTAGTGTCTATATGTGGAAGATGGTAATGTAATTCCTATTTTAAAGAGGGGCAAGTC
>WNWK01019991.1:35000-36715 GCA_009830355.1 Cherax destructor | reverse complement strand
CCCTCAGTTTGATAAAGGTAGGGGGGTCCCCGGTTTGATAGAAGGAGTCAGCCCCTCAGTCTTGATGGGAAGGTGGTCAGCCCCCAAATCTTGATAGAAGGTGGTCAGCCCCTTTTGGTCTTGATAGAAGGAAATCAGCCCCTAAATCTTGATAGAAGGTAGTCACCCTCAGTCTTGATAAAAGGTAGTCAGTCCCTCAGTCTTGATAGAAGGTAGTCAGTCCCTCAGTCTTGATAGAAGGTAGTCAGTCCCTCAGTCTTGATAGAAGGTAGTCAGTCCCTCAGTCTTGATAGAAGGTAGTCAGTCCCTCATCCTTAATAGAAGGCAGTCAGTCCCTTAATTTTGATAAGTGGTCAGACCTTCAGTTTCAACAATTATGTTGCCCAGGTGTTACAAAAGTGTTACAAAAGTTTTACAAAAATGTCTTATTCATCAACCTGTATGTAGAGTGTTCCATTAATATGATAGTGTTTCAGAGGCTTCACCTTTCACATTAACTGATGCATCTCCCGTGTATCCTCTTGGACAAGAGGAAAGTGTCACTGTATCCTCTTGGACAAGAGGAAAGTGTCACTGTATCCTCTTGGACAAGAGGAAAGTGTCACTGTATCCTCTTGGACAAGAGGAAAGTGTCACTGTATCCTCTTGGACAAGAGGAAATGTCACTGTATCCTCTTGGACAAGAGGAAAGTGTCACTGTATCCTCTTGACAAGAGGAAAGTGTCACTGTATCCTCTTGGACAAGAGGAAAGTGTCACTGTATCCTCTTGGACAAGAGGAAAGTGTCACTGTATCCTCTTGGACAAGAGGAAAGTGCCACTGTATCCTCTTGGACAAGAGGAAAGTGTCACTGTATCCTCTTGGACAAGAGGAAAGTGTCACTGAATCCTCTTGAAGAAGAGGAAAGTGTCACTGAATCCTCCTGAAGAAGAGGAAAGTGTCACTGAAGTCATAATTGCATACCTTCTCTCTGTCTCCTCCCCTGCGGCGTCCACACCTCCAGGAGAAGGACACCAAGAGGAACTTACGACTGAGGAACGGACTGGTGACCCAGCATGCCTACAGCGTGACCGGCCTAGCCAGGGTCAGGAGCAAGCTTGGAGAAACGCCTCTAGTCAGGTATGAAGATACAGAATTGTTGTACATGTGTCTAACTCATCAATCTTAACTCTCTCTCTCTCTCTCTCTCTCTCTCTCTCTCTCTCTCTCTCTCTCTCTCTCTCTCTCTCTCTCTCTCTCTCTCTCTCTCTCTCTCTCTCCTCTCTCTCTCTCTCTCTCTCTCTCTCTCTCTCTCTCTCTCTCTCTCTCTCTCTCTGGCTGCAGGAATAAATTTGTTATGTATTTCATTATATTTTCCCTCTGTATTAATTTTGTTGTCATCATGCATTACCCATGTGAATTTATCTGAATTGTATTTGATTTGAATTGTATTATGCATCGACAGACTGCGCAACCCGTGGGGGCGTGGTGAGTGGAGTGGTCCTTGGAGTGAAAGGTCTTGGGAGTGGGACTCCCTCTCTGAGAGGGACAAGGTCCTCCTCTCCGTCCGAGTCAAGAACGAGGGAGAATTCTGGTAAGTGGGAGATAGATCTAGGCCTTTCATGTTGCAATCAACACTTCATCAGGAGCTTGCAGTATTGCAGAAATGAATAGGAAGACCAGGTAGATGCGTTCTGGGGAACGACTATAGCTAGAATGTGAAAGCTCGGAGTCAA
>WNWK01019991.1:20000-22500 GCA_009830355.1 Cherax destructor | reverse complement strand
AGTAGAGGGAACACTAGCACCAGTCTTCTGCTAGTAGGGGAACACTAGCACCAGTCTTCTGCTGAGACATAGCACCGTCTTCAGGGGAACACTAGCACCAGTCTTCTGCTAGTAGGGAACACTAGCACCAGTCTTCTGCTAGTAGGGGGAACACTAGCACCAGTCTTCTGCTAGTAGAGGGAACACTAGCACCAGTCTTCTGCTAGTAGAGGGAACACTAGCACCAGTCTTCTGCTAGTAGAGGGAACACTAGCACCAGTCTTCTGCTAGTAGGGGGAACACTAGCACCAGTCTTCTGCTAGTAGAGGGAACACTAGCACCAGTCTTCTGCTAGTAGGGGGAACACTAGCACCAGTCTTCTGCTAGTAGAGGGAACACTAGCACAGTCTTCTGCTAGTAGAGGAACACTAGCACCAGTCTTCTGCTAGTAGGGGAACACTAGCACCAGTCTTCTGCTAGTAGAGGAACACTAGCACCAGTCTTCTGCTAGTAGAGGGAACACTAACACCAGTCTTCTGCTAGTAGGGGAACACTAGCACCAGTCTTCTGCTAGTAGGGGGAACACTAGCACCAGTCTTCTGCTAGTAGGGGGAACACTAGCACCAGTCTTCTGCTAGTAGAGGGAACACTAGCACCAGTCTTCTGCTAGTAGAGGGAACACTAGCACCAATCATCTGCTAGTAGGGGAACACTAGCACCAGTCTTCTGCTAGTAGAGGGAACACTAGCACCAGTCTTCTGCTAGTAGGGGGAACACTAGCACCAGTCTTCTGCTAGTAGAGGGAACACTAGCACCAGTCTTCTGCTAGTAGAGGGAACACTAGCACCAGTCTTCTCGTAACCTAGCATTGCAGTAGGGAACACTAGCACCAGTCTTCTGCTAGTAGAGGGAACACTAGCACCAGTCTTCTGCTAGTAGAGGGAACACTAGCACCAGTCTTCTGCTAGTAGGGGAACACTAGCACCAGTCTTCTGCTAGTAGGGGAACACTAGCACCAGTCTTCTGCTAGTAGAGGGAACACTAGCACCAAAGTCTTCTGCTAGTAGGGGAACACTAGCACCAGTCTTCTGCTAGTAGGGGAACACTAGCACCAGTCTTCTGCTAGTAGGGGAACACTAGCACCAGTCTTCTGCTAGTAGGGGAACACTACACCATCTTCTGCTAGTAGAACACACACCAGTCTTCTGCTAGTAGGGGAACACTAGCACCATTCAGTGGGGCACCACAGTCTTCTGCTAGTAGGGAACACTAGCACCAGTCTTCTGCTAGTAGGGAACACTAGCACCAGTCTTCTGCTAGTAGGGGAACACTAGCACCAGTCTTCTGCTAGTAGGGGAACACTAGCACCAGTCTTCTGCTAGTAGAGGGAACACTAGCACCAGTCTTCTGCTAGTAGGGAACACTAGCACCAGTCTTCTGCTAGTAGGGGAACACTAGCACCAGTCTCTGCTGTAGGGAACACTAGCACCAGTCTTCTGCTAGTAGGGAACACTAGCACCAGTCTTCTGCTAGTAGGGGAACACTAGCACCAGTCTTCTGCTAGTAGGGGAACACTAGCACCAGTCTTCTGCTAGTAGGGGAACACTAGCACCAGTCTTCTGCTAGTAGGGGAACACTAGCACCAGTCTTCTGCTGTAGAGGGAACACTAGCACCAGTCTTCTGCTAGTAGGGAACACTAGCACCAGTCTTCGCTAGTAGGGGAACACTAGCACCAGTCTTCTGCTAGTAGGGACTAGCACCAGTCTTCTGCTAGTAGGGAACACTAGCACCAGTCTTCGTGGGACTAGCCAGTCCGAGAGGGAACACTAGCACCAGTCTTCTGCTAGTAGAGGGAACACTAGCACCAGTCTTCTGCTAGTAGAGGGAACACTAGCACCAGTCTTCTGCTAGTAGAGGGAACACTAGCACCAGTCTTCTGCTAGTAGAGGGAACACTAGCACCAGTCTTCTGCTAGTAGAGGAACACTAGCACCAGTCTTCTGCTAGTAGAGGAACACTAGCACCAGTCTTCTGCTAGTAGAGGGAACACTAGCACCAGTCTTCTGCTAGTAGGGGGAACACTAGCACCAGTCTTCTGCTAGTAGGGGGAACACTAGCACCAGTCTTCTGCTAGTAGAGGGAACACTAGCACCAGTCTTCTGCTAGTAGAGGGAACACTAGCACCAGTCTTCTGCTAGTAGAGGGAACACTAGCACCAGTCTTCTGCTAGTAGAGGCAACACTAGCACCAATCGGTCTCTCTCTCTGGAATAAAGTCAGTGACTTTAAATCACTAAGTCAACTTTACAATGTTCCCCTACTGCAATAAAATTCCCAAATTTATTCCACTTTATTAAAATTTATTCAAATTTAATAATAATAATAATAATAATAATAATAATAATAATAATAATAATAATAATAATAATAATAATAATAATAATAATAATAATAATAATATTTTGATACGGTGTACAGAAACGACAGCAATGAACCCGCAGTTCCACGTGCAGATCCCTCGA
>WNWK01019991.1:12500-17500 GCA_009830355.1 Cherax destructor | reverse complement strand
ATTACTAATACTATTACTATCACTTTAAATTCCACTATTACTATTACTACTACCACTATTCTTACTACTATTACTATTCCTATCACTTTTACCAACACTGAACTACCACCACTGTTGCTACTACCACTATTACTGCTACTATTGTAACTTCTACCACTACCGATGTTGCTACTACCACTATTGCTACTACTATTGCAACTACCACTACCACTGTTGCTACTACCACTATTACTACTACTACTGCAACTACCACTACCACTGTTGCTACTACCACTATTACTACTACTACTGCAACTACCACTACCACTGTTTCTACTACCACTATTACTACTACTATTGCAACTACTACTATCACTACTACTGTTGCTACTACCACTATTCTACTCTGCACTACCACTAACTGTTGCTACTCCACTATTCTACTACTACTGCACTACCACTGTTGCTACTACCACTATTACTACTACTATTGCAACTACCACTACCACTGTTGCTACTACCACTATTACTACTACTATTGCAACTACCACTACCACTGTTGCTACTACCACTGTTGCTACTACCACTATTACTACTACTATTGCAACTACCACTACCACTGTTGCTACTACCACTATTACTACTACTATTGCAACTACCACTACCACTGTTGCTACTACCACTATTACTACTACTATTGCAACTACCACTACCACTGTTGCTACTACCACTATTACTACTACTATTGCAACTACCACTATCACTCACTGTTGCTACTACCACTATTACTACTACTACTGCAACTACCACTGTTGCTACTACCACTATTACTACTACTACTGCAACTACCACTGTTGCTACTACCACTATTACTAATACTACTGCAACTACCACTGTTGCTACTACCACTATTACTAATACTACTGCAACTACCACTGTTGCTACTACCACTATTACTACTACTACTGCAACTACCACTGTTGCTACTACCACTATTACTACTGCAACTACCACTACCACCAGAGACACAAGTGATATAACGTACATTTTGCAACGTTTCAGGGAAGTCAACGAAGACAACATGTTGTTACGATCTATCAACTTAGAGCGTCTAGATGATGGTCTTAAACTGGTGAGTACTCACCTAATTGTGGTTGCAGGGGTCGGGTCACAGCTCCTGGCCCCGCCTCTTCGCTGGTCGCTACTAGGTCCACTCTCTCCCTGCTCCATGAGCTTTATCATACCTCTTCTTAAAGCTATGTATGGATCCTGCCTCCACTAGATCACTTTCCAGAATGTTTCACTTCCTGACCACTCTAAAGCTGAAGAAATACTTCCTAACATCCCTGTGACTCATAGGAGTCTTCAACTTCCAATTGTGACCCTTTGTTTCTGTGTCCCCTCTCTGGAACATCTTGTCTCTGTTCTCCTTATCTATTTTCGACTTCCAATTGCATGTGTGTGTGTGTGTGTGTACTCACCTAATTGTGGTTGCAGGGGTCGAGAATCAGCTCCTGGCCCCGCCTCTTCGCTGTCCGCTGCTGGGTCTCTGCTCTCCCTGCTCCATGAGCTTTATCATACTTTGTCTTAAAACTATGTATGGTTCCTGCCTCCACTATATCTTTCTCTAGACTATTCCACTTCCTGACTACTCTGTGGCTGAAGAAATGTTTCCTAACATCCCTTTGACTCATCTGAGTCTTCAGCTTCCAGTTGTGTTCCCTTGTTTCTGTGTTCCCTCTCTGAAACATACTGTCACTGTCTACCTTGTCGATTCCCCGCAGTATTTTGTATGTCGTTATCATGTCTCCTCTGTGTGTGTGTGTGTGTGTGTGTGTGTGTGTGTGTGTGTGTGTGTCCTGTGAGACATACATATAGGAGTACTTCTGCTGTTGCTCTGTTATTACTGTTACTCTGTTATTGTTAGTATATGTTATTGCTGTTACTGCTATTGCTGTTTCTCTGTTATTACTGTTCCTCTGTTAATGTTGTTACTCTGTTATTGCTGTTACTGTTATTGCTGTTACTATTACTGCTGTTACTGGTATTGGTGTTAGTATTAGTGCTGTTATTGGTATTGGTGTTAGTATTAGTGCTGTTACTCTGGTATTGTTGTCCACAGCGTGAGGGAAGAACAGCATTACAGAAACTGCTTCACAAATACCCTCCAGAACTGGACCCTCATCTCTTCCACAAGTTCCTTAAAACCCACTGGAAACGTGAGTAGACACGCCCATGTCTCTTACAGGACACGTCAGTAGTCACGCCCATGTCTCTTACAGGACACGTCAGTAGACACGCCCATGTCTCTTACAGGACACGTCAGTAGTCACTCCCATGTCTCTTACAGGACACGTCAGTAGGCACGTTCATGTCTCTTACAAGACACGTCAGTAGACACGCCCATTTGTTTTACAATATCATGTCAAAAAACACCTCCACTCACTCTAAAATGTTGAAATATAATTAAAAATCTTTCACGTATTTGAAGGACACACTGAAGGACACATTGAAGGGCACATTTTAAATATCTTATGGTGAAGGGGGGCAAAGGGGGTGCATTTAAAGTTCTAAGTTGACCATTTTCAAACTGAAAGTTCTTTTATCCTCACCCTTCAAGTTTGCTTTCGTTTCAGAGTTCCTGGTGGAGAAGCCGAGCCTGGAACTGGTCAAGTCAATGATTATGCTGAGAGATTTCAACATCAGTGGCAGAGTTGCACTGGGGGACGTGTCTGGCCTGCTCAGCATGTTGCAGTTCTGGAAGGTGAGTGCTGCATATCACATAAGAAAGTAAGAATGGAGGAACACTACTGCAGGCCTACTGGCCCATACAAAGCAGGTCCTTGTCAAAACCACCCGTGTATTTGTTCAACCTTTTACCAGAAGCTACACTGGTGTATAATACCTACAACATTAAACACCTGTGCAATATCTGGGTATAGTATAAACCTTGGTAATAAATACTGATAAACTGGTTTAGAAAGATACGTGAGAAAACACTTGGACAATATATATAGAAGAGTGAGGTGTGAGTGACACATAGTGACCCATGGTGACCCATGATGACCTGAAGAATGACATATTGGGATGAGGACAGATAGACAATGGGATCATGATCCGGTGACCATGGATCACCATGGGTCACCATGGATCACCCTGGGTCACCATGGGTCACCATGGGTCACACACACGTCACTCTCCGCCTATATATACTGCCTTTCAACCTCTCTATATCATAAGTGATCAAGGTTCCAGGACCTAAACGTTTTCTAGTGTCTCCTCACGTTTCTTTCTAAGTCAACATCTTGGTATCTTTATCTTGCAGACGTTTCGCCCACCAGTGGATTTATGAGTACAATAGGAAAGACTAGAGAGGTTGAAGATAGGATAATCAGTCCCTACGGCACTAATCTCACAGGCTGAGGGACTGATTCCCTTATATTCTAACTCCTCAGTCTTCTGTACTATGTTGATGAAGCCACTGGTGGGCGAAACGTCTACAGGATAAAAATACCCAGATGTTGCACAGGTGTCACTGATATTCCAGGCATATCTGGGGTGTCTTACAGCTTTGGGTTGTATGAGAAGGTGCTCGTCTACTGCCTCATACACTGCCTCATACACTGCCTCATACACCAGTAACTTATATCTTTAATTGTGTTTGTGTTTACACAAATCCTAATAGTGCTTCTTATTCTAATGCAACTTATATATGCCACCCTTCCCTGATACTTTCCTTCCTATCTTAGCTGCTCCTGATACCTAATTTCTGCTTTACTCTTGTTATAGAGGAGATCCATGTGCCTTATACCGTATCTACGAGGATCATGCAACTTAAATTTCACCTTCTACCAGACTCAAGCACCTTATACCTCACCTTCTACCAGACTCAAGCACCTCATACCTCACCTTCTACCAGACTCAAGCACCTTATACCTCACCTTCTACCAGACTCAAGCACCTCATACCTCACCTTCTACCAGACTCAAGCACCTTATACCTCACCTTCTACCAGACTCAAGCACCTCATACCTCACCTTCTACCAGACTCAAGCACCTCATACCTCACCTACCAGACTCAAGCACCTCATACCTCACCTTCTACCAGACTCAAGCACCTCATACCTCACCTACCAGACTCAAGCACCTCATACCTCACCTACCAGACTCAAGCACCTCATACCTCACCTTCTACCAGACTCAAGCACCCCATACCTCACCTTCTACCAGACTCAAGCACCTCATACCTCACCTTCTACCAGACTCAAGCACCTCATACCTCACCTTCTACCAGACTCAAGCACCTCATACCTCACCTTCTACCAGACTCAAGCACCTCATACCTCACCTTCTACAGACTCAAGCACCTCATACCTCACCTCTACCAGACTCAAGCACCTCATACCTCACCTTCTACCAGACTCAAGCCCACCTCATACACTGTCACCTCACCAGACTCAAGCACCTCATACCTCACCTTCTACAGACTCAAGCACCTCATACCTCACCTTCTACAAGACTCAATGCCACCCTCATACCTCACCTTCTACAGACTCAAGCACCTCATACCTCACCTTCTACCAGACTCAAGCACCTCATACCTCACCTTCTACCAGACTCAAGCACCTCATACCTCACCTTCTACCAGACTCAAGCACCTCATACCTCACCTTCTACGAGACTCAAGCACCTCATACCTCACCTTCTACCAGACTCAAGCACCTCATAGCTCACCTTCTACGAGACTCAAGCCCCTCATACCTCACCTTCTACGAGACACATGCACCTCATACCTCACCTTCTACGAGACTCAAGCACCTCATACCTCACCTTCTACCAGACTCAAGCACCTCATACCTCTCCTTCTACCAGACTCATACACCTCATACCTCACCTTCTACGAGACACATGCACCTCATACCTCACCTTCTACCAGACTCAAGCACCTCATACCTCACCTTCTACGAGACACATACACCTCATACCTCACCTTCTACCAAACTCAAGCACCTCATACTTCA
>WNWK01019991.1:2500-7500 GCA_009830355.1 Cherax destructor | reverse complement strand
GCTGTCTCTCAGCCTATGTTTGTCATCTTGTGTTTCTCATACTATGTTTCTCACCTCAACACTCACTCGCTGTAATCTATTTCTGCCCTTCCCTATTTTCTATTGTTTATCAATAGACGTTTACCCACTTATAATAGACTTGTAATCCTTAACTTATCTCATATATATATATATATATATATATATATATATATATATATATATATATATATATATATATATATATATATATATATATATATATATATATATATATGCGCTTGAATATTAATTGGATTTATTTCTGTTTACAGATGATACTAATGACTACATATTCTTGATTAAAACAACGATAAGCTGTGTGAGTTAGTTACCATTTTGTCCTAGGCACATGTCGATTAGACACTAGGCCTGTTGTATGTATGTGTGTGTGTGTGTGTGTGTGTGTGTGTGTGTGTATGTGTGTGTGTAACGAAACACTTCGAAATGTTTCGGCCCTGCCGGGAATTGAACCCGGGCCCTCCGTGCGTGAAGCAAGAGCGCTAGCCACCATGCCATCGGGGCGTGTGTGTGTGTGTGTGTGTGTGTATGACGTACTCGTCTTCCAACGCATGACCTTCAACGTCACACTCTAACGTCTTCCAACGCATGACCTTCAACGTCACACTCTAACGTCTTCAGCAGGAATAATTAGTGAAAGAAGGATCCTGCTAGACTTCAGTCTGTCAAGCCTGACAGCTAACGGGAAGTCCACAGACATTACCAGTTTACTAACGTCATCAGCTATCGTCACCCAGGTAACGCCAGTGGCTATACCTGCTGCTGTTGAGTCTAGAGGCTAGCCATAGTCCCAACATTAAAAATACTCAGCGTTCATATATTAGTCTTTAAAACTTGCAGAGGATAAGTCTTTAAGATTTACAAAGAATAAGAATATATATATATATATATATATATATATATATATATATATATATATATATATATATATATATATATATATATATATATATATATATATATATATATATATATATATATATATATATATATATATATATATATATATATATATATATATATATATATTGCTGCTGCTGTTAGATTGTAAATATGTATAACAGATTTATATATACTATATAAATTAGATTCCGGATGTATATTGTATATTTAAATCACTGATGGATTTGTATATATTTATATTTAGTGTCTGTAGTACTGTTTTTGTACTGATGGAGAAGATCTAGCTCCTGGTCACTTCCTAGTACTAGCACTAGTACTAGTATCTTGGAGGATGTTCCTAGCAGAGGATGGTTCTTAGGATTAGTATTGGTGACTTGGCTAGGATTCAGTTCTACCTGGCTAGGTTTCAGGTCTTCCTAGCTAGGATTCAATTCTACCTGGCTAAGTTTCATGTCTGTCTGGCTAAGTTTCATGTCTACCTGGCTAGGATTCATTTCTACCTGGCTAGGTATCGGGTTCACCTGGCTAGGATTCAGGAGCACCTTTCTAGGTTTCAATTCTACCTGGTTAGGTTTTAGGCCTAACTGGCTAAGTTTTAAGTCTACATGGCTAGATTTCAGGTCTACCTGGCTAGGTTTCAAGTCTACCTGGCTAGGTTTCAGGTCTACCTGGCTAGGTTTCAAGTCTACCTGGCTAGGTTTCAAGTCTACCTGGCTTGGTTTCAAGTCTACCTGGCTAGGTTTTAAGTCTACCTGGCTGGTTTTCAAATCTACTTAGCTAGGTTTCAGGTCTATAATAATAATAATAATAATAATAATAATAATAATAATAATAATAATAATAATAATAATAATAATAATAATAATAATAATAATAATAATAATAATAATAATAACAATAATATTTATTATTATTATTATTATTATTATTATTATTATTAAAAATTAAGCAGCTGTTGCATTTTTTCAATGGGAAAAATTAGAAAATATAAATTTACTATCAAAATAAATAGCTTTTGGCTAGTTAGACTTTGAAAATACTAGCATGTTACCTTCTTAGAATTGCTATTAATTCGATAAAATAGTTATAAGAGAAGGACAATAGTTTCGTTAGAAAAATAATGGTTACAATAACAGTGGAGTGGTAAGCCAGCGGAAGGCCTCGGTCAGATGACCAAAAGCTGAAGTTGTGGGTCATCATATGACTTAAAGACTCTCGTCAGGAAACACTTGTTCTGTTTCCTGACAAACCTTACCTAACCTTCGCTACGAATCGTGTAGTCGATAGGCTTTCAACCCAGTGTCACACTGGATATACACTGAGATATTATGTCTCTCAGAGTATATACACTGAGAGGTGTATGTCTCTCAGTGTATACACACTGAGAGGTGTGTGTCTCTCAGTGTATATACACTGAGAGGTGTATGTCTCAGTGTATATACACTGAGAGGTGTGTGTCTCTCAGTGTATATACACTGAGAGTCATAATCTCTTAGTGCATATACCCTGAGATGTGCATGTCTCTCAGTGTACATACACTGAGAGGTGTATGTCTCTCAGAGCATATACACTGAGATGTGCATGTCTCTCAGTGTACATACACTGAGAGGTGTATATCTGACTGATTATACACAATCTAAGATTCATTCAGAGAGATACATTCATTCTGAAGGCTTCCTTCACTACAGCATTCATTCTGAAGGCTTCCTTCACTACAGCATTCATTCTGAAGGCTTCCTTCACTACAGCATTCATTCTGATGGCTTCCTTCACTACAACATTCATTCTGAAGGCTTCCTTCACTACAGCATTCATTCTGAAGGCTCTTTCACTACAGCATTCATTCTGAAGGCTTCCTTCACTACAGCATTCATTCTGATGGCTTCCTTCACTACAACATTCATTCTGAAGGCTTCCTTCACTACAGCATTCATTCTGAAGGCTTCCTTCACTACAGCATTCATTCTGAAGGCTTCCTTCACTACAGCATTCATTCTGATGGCTTCCTTCACTACAACATTCATTCTGAAGACTTCCTTCACTACAGCATTCATTCTGAAGGCTTCCTTCACTACAGCATTCATTCTGAAGGCTTCCTTCACTACAACATTCATCCTGAAGGCTTCCTTCACTACAACATTCATTCTGAAGGCTTCCTTCACTACAACATTCATTCTGAAGGCTTCCTTCACTACAGCATTCATTCTGAAGGCTTCCTTCACTACAGCATTCATTCTGAAGGCTTCCTTCACTACAGCATTCATTCTGAAGGCTTCCTTCACTACAACATTCATTCTGAAGGCTTCCTTCACTACAGCATTCATTCTTAAGGCTTCCTTCACTACAACATTCATTCTGAAGGCTTCCTTCACTACAACATTCATTCTGAAGGCTTCCTTCACTACAACATTCATTCTGAAGGATTCCTTCACTACAGCATTCATTCTGAAGGCTTCCTTCACTACAGCATTCATTCTGAAGGCTTCCTTCACTACAGCATTCATTCTGAAGGCTTCCTTCACTACAGCTTTCATTCTGAAGGCTTCCTTCACTACAACATTCATTCTGATGGCTTCCTTCCCTACAGCATTCATTCTGAAGGCTTCATTCACTACAACATTCATTCTGAAGGCTTCCTTCACTACAACATTCATTCTGAAGGCTTCCTTCACTACAGCTTTCATTCTGAAGGCTTCCTTCACTACAACATTCATTCTGATGGCTTCCTTCACTACAGCTTTCATTCTGAAGGCTTCCTTCACTACAACATTCATTCTGAAGGCTTCCTTCACTACAGCATTCATTCTGAAGGCTTCATTCACTACAACATTCATTCTGAAGGCTTCCTTCACTACAACATTCATTCTGAAGGCTTCCTTCACTACAGCATTCATTCTGAAGGCTTCATTCACTACAACATTCATTCTGAAGGCTTCCTTCACTACAACATTCATTCTGAAGGCTTCCTTCACTACAGCTTTCATTCTGAAGGCTTCCTTCACTACAGCATTCATTCTGAAGGCTTCCTTCACTACAACATTCATTCTGAAGGCTTCCTTCACTACAGCATTCATTCTGAAGGCTTCCTTCACTACAGCATTCATTCTGAAGGCTTCCGTCACTACAACATTCATTCTGATGGCTTCCTTCACTACAGCATTCATTCTGAAGGCTTCCTTCACTACAACATTCATTCTGAAGGCTTCATTCTCTACAGCATTCATTCTGATGGCTTCCTTCACTACAACATTCATTCTGAATGCTTAATTCTCTACAGCATTCATTCTGATGGCTTCCTTCACTACAGCATTCATTCTGAAGGCTTCCTTCATTACAGCATTCATTCTGATGGCTTCCTTCAGTACAACGTTCATTCTGAAGGCTTCATCCTCTACAGCATTCATTCTGAAGGCTTCCTTCACTACAGCATTCATTCTGAAGGCTTCCTTCACTACAACATTCATTCTGAAGGCTTCCTTCCCTACAACATTTATTCTGAAGGCTTCCTTCACTACAGCATTCATTCTGAAGGCTTCCTTCACTACAGCATTCATTCTGAAGGCTTCCCTCACTACAGCATTTATTCTGAAGGCTTCCTTCACTACAACATTCATTCTGAAGGCTTCCTTCACTACAGCTTTGATTCTGAAGGCTTCCTTCACTACAACATTCATTCTGATGGCTTCCTTCACTACAACATTCATTCTGAAGGCTTCATTCACTACAACATTCATTCTGAAGGCTTCCTTCACTACAGCATTCATTCTGAAGGCTTCCTTCACTACAACATTCATTCTGATGGCTTCCTTCACTACAGCATTCATTCTAAAGGCTTCCTTCACTACAACATTCATTCTGAAGGCTTCCTTCACTACAGCATTCATTCTGAAAGCTTCCTTCACTACAGCATTCATTCTGAAGGCTTCCTTCACTACAACATTCATTCTGAAGGCTTCCTTCACTACAACATTCATTCTGATGGCTTCCTTCACTACAGCATTCATTCTGAAGGCTTCCTTCACTACAGCACTCATTCTGAAGGCTTCCTTCACTAGGGT
>WNWK01019990.1:0-36716 GCA_009830355.1 Cherax destructor | reverse complement strand
AAGGATTATGTGGATTAAAATAAGGGTCGGATGCGAAAAGTGGGTCATAATAAGCGTGTATGAACCTGGAGAAGAGAGGAGGTAAAGGAGAGAGAGATTTTGGGAGATGTTAAGCGAATGTATAGGAACTTTTGAACCAAATGAGAGAGTAATTGTGGTAGGGGACCTAAATGCTAAAGTGGGAGAAACATGCAGAGAGGGTGTAGTAGGTAAGTTTGGGTGCCAGGTGTAAATGATAATGGGAGCCCTTTGATTGAACTTTGTATAGAAAGGGGTTTAGTTATAGGTAATACATATTTTAAGAAAAAGAGGATAAATAAGTATACAAGATATGATGTAGGGCGTAATGATAGTAGTTTGTTGGACTATGTATTGGTAGATAAAATACTGTTGAGTAGACTTCAGGATGTACATGTTTATAGGGGGGCCACAGATATATCAGATCACTTTTTAGTTATAGCTACAGTGGGAGTAAAAGGTAGAGGGATACAAGGAAAATAGAATCAGTAAGTAAGAGAGGTGAAGGTTTATAAACTAAAAGAGGAGGCAGTTAGGGTAAGATATAAACAACTATTGGAGGATAGATGGGCTAGTGAGATGTAGGCAATGGGGTTGAAAATGTATGGGATAGATTTAAAAATGTAGTGTTAGAGTGTTCAGCAGAAGTTTGGGTTACAGGCGAGTGGGTGCGGGAGGGAAGAGGAGCGATTGGTGGAATGATGATGTAAAGAGAGTAGTAAGGGAGAAAAAGTTAGCATATGAGAGGTTTTTACAAAGTAGAAGTGATGCAAGGGGGGAAGAGTATATGGAGAGAAAAGAGAGGTTAAAAGAGTGGTGAAGCAATGTAAAAAGAGAGCAGATGAGAGAGTGGGTGAGATGTTATCAGCAAATTTTGTTGAAAATAAGAAAAGTTTTGGAATGAGATTAATGTTGAGGAAGCCTAGAGAACAAATGGATTTGACAGTTAAAAATAGGAGAGGAGAGTTATTAAATGGAGAGTTAGAGGTATCGGGAAGATGGAGAGAATATTTTGAGGAGTTGTTAAATGTTGATGAAGACAGGGAAGCTGGGATTTCGTGTGTAGGGCAAGGAGGAATAACATCTTGTAGGAGTGTGGAAGAGCCAGTTGTGGGTGTAGGGGAAGTTCGTGAGGCAGTGGGTAGAATGAAAGGGGTAAGGCAGCTGGGATTGATGGGATAAAGATAGAAATGTTAAAAGCAGGTGGGGATATAGTTTTGGAGTGGTTGGTGCTATTATTTATTAAATGTATGGAAGAGGGTAAGGTACCTAGGGATTGGCAGAGAGCGTGTATTGTTCCTTTGTATAAAGGCAAAGGGGACAAAAGAGAGTGCAAAAATTATAGGGAATAAGTCTGTTGAGTGTACCTGGTAAAGTGTATGGTAGAGTTATTATTGAAAGAATTAAGTAAGACAGAAAGTAGGATAGCAGATGAACAAGGGGCTTTAGGAAAGGTAGGGGTGTGTAGACCAAGTGTTTACAGTGAAACATATAGGTGAACAGTATTTGGATAAGGGTAAAGATGTTTTTGTGGCATGTATGGATTTGGAAAAGGCGTATGATAGGGTAGATAGGGGGCAATGTGGCAGATGTTGCAGGTGTATGGAATAGGAGGAAGGTTACTGAAAGCAGTAAAGAGTTTTTATGAGGATAGTGAGGCTCAGGTTAGAGTGTGTAGGAGGAAGGGACTATTTCCCAGTAAAAGTGGGCCTTAGACAAGGATGTGTGATGTCACCGTGGTTGTTCAATATATTTATAGATGGGGTTGTAAGAGAAGTGAATGCGGGTCTTGGCAAGAGGTGTTGGGCTAAAAGATAAAGAAGCAAATACAAAGTGGAGTTGTCACAGTTGCTTTTTGCTGATGACACTGTGCTTTGGGAGATTCTGAAGAGAAGTTGCAGAGGTTGGTGGATGAATTTGGTAGGGTGTGTAAAAGAAGAAAATTGAAAGTGAATATAGGAAAGAGTAAGGTGATGAGGATAACAAAAAGAATAGGTGACAAAGATTGGATATCAGATTGGAGGGAGAGAGTATGGAGGAGGTGAATGTATTCAGATATTTGGGAGTTGACATGTCGGCGGATGGGTCTATGAAGGATGAGGTGAATCATAGAATTGATGAGGGAAAAGGGTGAGTGGAGCACTTCGGAGTCTGTGGAGACAAAGAACCTTGTCCATGGAAGTAAAGAGGGAATGTATGAGAGTATAGTTATACCAACGCTCTTATATGGGTGTGAAGCATGGGTGATGAATGTTGCAACGAGGAGAAGGCTGGAGGCAGTGGAAATGTCATGTCTGAGGTCAATGTGTGGTGTGAATATAATGCAGAGAATTCGGAGTTTGGAAATTAGGAGGAGGTGCGGGATTACCAAAACGATTGTCCAGAGAGCTGAGGAGGGGTTGTTGAGGTGGTTTGGACATGTAGAGAATGGAACGAGACAGAGTGACTTCGAGAGTGTATAAATCTGTAGTGGAGGAAGGCGGGGTAGGGGTCGGCCTAGGAAAGGGTGGAGGGAGGGGGTAAAGGAAGTTTTGTGTGCGAGGGGCTTGGACTTCCAGCAAGCATGTGTGAGCGTATTTGATAGGAGTGAATGGAGGCATATGGTTTTTAATACTTGACGTGCTGTTGGAGTGTGAGCAAAGTAACATTTATGAAGGGATTGAGGGAAACCGGCAGGCCGGACTTGAGTTCTGGAGATGGGAAGTACAGTGCCGGCACTCTGAAGGAGGAGTGTTAATGTTGCAGTTTTATAACTGTAGTGTAAAGCACCCCTCTGGCAAGACAGTGATGGAGTGAATGATGATGAAAGTTTTTCTTTTTCGGGCCACCCTGCCTTGGTGGGAATCGGCCGATGTGTTAATAAAAAAATAAATAAAAAAGAAGGAACACTGCAGAAGGCCTAATGGCCCATGCAAGGCAGGTCCATGTCACCCCCCAGCTTAGACCAATGACCCACCTAGTCAGGTCACATCCTCTGAAGGAAGGAGCACAGCATCAGACCTAGTAGCACAAGCTAGTCAGGTCCAACTCATACCCACCCACAACCACTCATGTATTTATCGAACCTATTTTTACTTTCCTCTTATAAGGGGAGTGTAAATGCGACATGACATCATTGAAACCATGGTGTTTGCCACATTATTTGCTCTAGCTGGCACTCAATTGAACTAGTGCTCCCCCAAGGTACTAAGTGGTCCCAGATTTTTTTAATACTGCGCACACTGAGTGCGCAGACCCATTCTCTCATGTCTAGGCGACTCAGGCCTATTGCACTAAATTTGAAGGAATGAAAAATAAAACGTATATCTACGTTCAGAGCAGTACGCGTACAAACGTATATCTACGTTTGGAAAGTTAAAGGGTTAAACACTTGTTGGGGTTGGAATTATTCAGCCTCTATGTACCCCTGGAATTCAGGCACATATTTTTCAGCCGTACTTTTGTCACAACTGGATGCCTCACCATGCCTCACAACACTATGAATGCCACTTCGATTCTTAAATTTTTGAAACCATCCTCTGCTGGCTTTAAATTCGTTCACTTCAGCACTCGTTGCAGGCATTTTCTTAACGAGATCATCATGCAACTGCTTTGCTTTTTCACATATTATTACCTGCGTAACACTATCTCCTGCTAACTGTTTCTCGTTGATCCATACCAACAACAAATTTTCCACATCTTCCAGCACTTGCGATCTCTGTTTTGTGATCACAAATGCACCTTTCGCAACAACAGCTTCCTTGATTTTACGTGTATTTTCCTTGGCCACAATGGTAGCGATGGTAGAATAGGCTTTACCATACAGCCTGGCCAGCTCAATGATACGCACTCCACTTTCATATTTTTCTATTATCTCCTTCTTCAGTTCTACTGTATTTCTGAGCCTCTTTACCATAGGGCTGGCACTAGGAGCTTTCTTTGGACCCATGGTAGCTTATTTATCAGTTGCAAGCACTAAAATCAGTGGAATAATGACAATATACTGGTATGAATGCGTGGGTGGCGTGGGTGGTGGTCGCTCTAGCTTGTAAACAATAGCACACTGACGCTCCCTGGAGTGCCCGCACAGCTGGGCGCCACGCGGACGCGTCCGGGACGAATATCGTAAACCGAACAATCATCGTAAACCAAGTCAATATTCTGACGTAAAAATGTATCGCTAACCAAATTTATCGTTATCCGACGCCATCGTTAACCGATGAATGCCTGTATTAATGAGTGATATAGGGTAAGGAGTGTTGTTTGGGATACATAGTATCATAACTTGGAAAGGATTCCTACTGATTTGGAAATTTTCTTGGATATGGGAATGATTACAGTCACGTACTTGTACGTGACCGACCCTCAAAGAGTTAAGCAACAATTAACCTAGTCTAATTAAACAATACTTAACCTAATCTTAATTAAGTTATTGCTTAATTAAGATTAAGTTAGGTATTGTTTAATTAGACTAGGTTAATGTTACCAACCCTAATCTTAATTAAGCAATAGCTAAGCTAATCTTAATTAAATGATTTTTAACCTGATTTTAATTAAGTGATATAGTACTTTACCTTATTTAACATAACCTGAATTAACATAAACTAAATTAAAATATAACTAATACAGTGGACCCCAGAGTTTCAGCGGCATCGTGTTTCATGAATTTTGCCTTTCAGCGTCTTTTTCGGCGAAAAATAGACTCAAGGTTCATTATTTTTTTCGCGAATCAGCGGCAGTACAGTACGCGTCCGGCCCTTCTCCCAGCGTCAGGCCGTAAACAAAACGAGCCTGCCTCCGACCACCACAGTCAGTGTGGCATTGATTATGGGTGAGTGACCATCACCCCACGAATTCATACGATACATTTCATAATACAGTGGTCCCTCGGTTTTCGCCGAAAATTCATTCCAGAATGCTGCTCAAGTGCCATTACCGAACGAATTTACTTCCTTAAGAAATAATGTCACGTAGGTTAGTCCATTTCAGACCCCCAAAAATACACTTGCAACAGCACTTACGAAAATACACTTACATAAATGTTCGAGTTTGGAGATGCACGAAAACCGAGGGATCACTGTACTACAGTGGACCCCCGAGTAACTTAAAAACTTCATTCCAGAAACCTGCTCAAGTGCCATTACCGAACGAATTTACTCCCTTAAGAAATAATGTCAAGTAGGTTAGTCCATTTCAGACCCCCAAAAATACACTTACAAAAGCACTTACAATATTATACTTACATAATTGTACAATTTCCTGGGTGTTCGTAACTCGGGGGTCCACTGTAATCCATTGTTTTTTGTGCTTGCAACTGCTAAATAAGCCACCATGGGCCCAAAAGAAAGCTCCTAGTTCCAGCCTTTTGGTAAAGAAATTGAGAAACACAATAGAATTCAAGAAAAAACTTGTAGCACAGTACCAAAGTGGAGGAGGAAGATAGAGGGAAGAATGAGCCTTCTTCAGTGATTCTACGATATGTATGATACTAAAGCAGCAGGAGTCGATAAAGGCTATAGTGCCAGCTAGCAATAAAGTGTAGCATTAACAGTGTAGCAAGTAAGTTAAGCAATTAAGAGATAGAAAAAGGACAAGAAAAAACTCTCCGATGTTGTTGGAGGTATATAGAGCCACTGAACATATGCCGCCCTGCTATCTTCCACCACCTTAACCCTTTGACTGTCGCAACCCCTAATCCTGAGTTCTCTCCTGTTGTCGCAAAATTTAAAAAAAAAATTATTTTTTTCTTGTGAAATTATAGAGAATCTTTTCCCGATGGTAAAGACACCAAAAGTATGAAATTTGATGGAAAACTCACGGAATTACGCTCTCGCGAAGTTAGTGATCTCAGCGATATATATGAATCGGCAATTTCGCTGACTTTGAGCCTAATTTTCGGCCAATTCCATTGTTGCAGTCGACCAAACTCATAGCTATTTATTTAGAACTCCATTTGTTCTATCGATTGAGTACAAGAAACCACCAATTTACCGATATGAACTACCCAATAAAGTGGTCAGAAATTGGCAATTTGGCCAATTTCATGCAAAATAAAAAAGTTGTCAATTTCAAAATTAGGTCCAGAATAAAGTATACAGACATTGCTGGCACTAAAATAAGATGTTATCTGTTCATTAGTCACATCTTTAGGCCCCTCTTATATTACTCTTGCTTTCTATTTTGATTTTTTATTAACACAAAAAATAGATTTACCGTTATGCAAACTATTGCATTATTGTAAAAATTATATAAATAATATCAGTGCACTTGTGAAAGAATATCAGCCTCACCAATTGATGTGTATTAGACACGTGGCGTGATTAGTTTACTCAAACATTTGCAAAAATCGAACATTTACCCTTTGAGCTCAATTTCAAGGTCGTTTTCATCATGAAACTTATCAAAATCATATATATTTGTGTAGTATGTTTTCCATTCTATGAAATGAGACCATAAAAAAAGATAATACAACCATAAATACTATACGAAAATACACCTCAAAGACGGCTTTTTAATCCAAAAAAACAGTCAGTTTTTTTCTCTCATTATGCACTGTGTGCTGCAGGATTTTTTTTATACAGCGCACACTGACAACACAGACCCATTCTCTCATATGTGGGCCTACCAGCTTTCTCCCGCTTGATTTGAAGCCGCTAGAATTTGTGAGTATATATACGTCCAAAACAGTGGCTCGTAAGACGTATATATACGACCGAAACAGTCAAAGGGTTAAACCTCTGCCAGCATCTCCTCCATCAAACTAATTAAACTAACATCTCCTCCAAGTTAAGTGTAAATATTTCTTATTTATAGTGTAAATATTTCTTATTTATAAAGTGTAAATATTTCTTATTTATAAAGTGTAAATATTTCTTATTTATAAAGTGTAAATATTTCTTATTTATAAAGAATAAATATTTCTTATTAATAAATTAAAGAATAAATATTTCTTATTTATAAATTACATACAGTGTTTCAGTGTGAATAGTGGTGGTGGCTTCTGCTGCTACCTCCACTACCACTAATATGTATGACTTCTCTCAGTGGCCCTTATAAACCCAAAAATAACACCACCACCTCTTACTCGTCACATACGTAATGACGTATTTTATTCATTCTAGAGTATATATCATGCTTCTATGTTATTAATATTGTTTAATATGTCATATTAGATGAATTGATAGATAAATAAGCCATAGAGATGATATTAGCGTCATATTGAAGCATAATAAACTCGCCTCCCTCTCCCATCCTACCCGTGTTCCATACACCAACAAGTCTTCAATAAAGGTAGGTGTGTTAAATCTTCATTTATCCATTTTATTAGTGCTTTATATTTATCTGGCATTGTTTTCTGCATGTAAATCTATATTTAATCTCTAAAAAATTATTTTTTGTTAATTCTTTTGGGTGTCTGAAACAGATTAATTGGTTTTACATTATTTCTAAAGGGGAAAATAGTTATGCCATTCGTGAATTTCACCCTTCGGCAGACTCTCTGGAATGGATTAATTATGAAACTCGAGGGTCCACTGTACCTTAATTATATGATACAATACCTTATAATATCTAACGTAACTTAACCTAATCCTAATTAAACAATAGAACTTAGCTTACCTAACTTTAGCTGTATAACCCTTGTGGTTTAGTGCTTCTTTTGATTATAATAATAATAATAATGGAGAGTGTGTAAAGGTAGAAAGTTAAAAGTGAACATAGATAAGAGTAAGGTGATGAGGGTATCAAACGATTTAAATAAAGAAAAATTGGATATCACATTGGAGAGAGGGATTATGGAAGAAGCAAATGTTTTCAGATATTTGGGAGTTGACGTGTCAGCGGATGGGTTTATGAAGGATGAGGTTAACCATAGAATTGATGAAGGAAAAAAGGCGAGTGGTGCATTGAGGTATCTGTGGAGACAAAAACGTTATCCATGGAGGCAAAGAAGGGAATGTACGAAAGTATAGTGGTACCAACACTCTTATATGGGTGTGAAGCATGGGTTGCAAATGCTGCAGCGAGGAGAAGGCTGGAGGCAGTGGAGATGTCCTGTCTAAGGGCAATGTGTGGTGTAAATATTATGCAGAAAATTCGGAATGTGGAAATTAAGAGAAGGTGTGGAGTTACTAAAAGTATTTGTCAGAGGGCTGAAGAGGGGTTGTTGAGGTGGTTTGGTCATTTAGAGAGAATGGATCAAAGTAGAATGACTTGAGAGCGTATAAATCTGTAGGGGAAGGAAGGCGGGGTAGGGGTCGTCCTAGAAAGGTTGGAGGGAAGGGGTAAAGGAGGTTTTGTGGGCGAGGGCTTGGACTTCCAGCAAGCATGTGTGAGCGTGTTAGATAGGAGTGAATGGAGACGAATGGTTTTGGGACATGACGATCTGTTGGAGTGTGAGCAGGGTAACATTTTGTGAAGGGATTCAGGAAACCAGTTAATTGATTTAGTTGGACTTGAGTCCTGGAAATGGGAAGTACAATGCCTGCACTTTAAAGGAGGGGTCTGAGATAGTGACAGCTGGGAGGGACTTTTCTCAGCTGTCGTATCTGAGCTCCTCTGCAAAGACAGTGATTATGTATGAGTGTGGTGAAAGTGTTGAATGATGATGAAAGTTTTTTCTTTTTGGGGATTTTCTTTCTTTTTGGGTCACCCTGCCTCGGTGGGAGACGGCCGACTTGTTGAAAAAAAAAAAAAAATAATAATAATAATAATAATTACCTAACTTTACCACCTTTAGTTAATATCTCCCAAAATAAAAATTTACATGTAATGTATTTATTACATAGAATGTACTGGTTCTGTGTATTGAAAAGTGACCAGTGAGTATAACCAAGGTTATATACCATACCTGGAGTGCTAATATAACCAAGGTTATATACCATACCTGAGGTGCTAGTATAATCAAGGTTATATACCATCCTGGAGTGATATTATTATTAATTATATTCTACATTCAATAGGGAAGCACTAAACCCACAGAGGAATTTAGTGTTTGAGGAAATGAGAGGCACATGTGGTTCAGTCCAAGGAAGTGGATGACTAACTCCAGTTCCTTGGAGCAATTCTCTTATCATACCTGAAGTATACCTGGAGGGGGTTTCTGGAGTCAACGCCCTCATGGCCCGGTCTGTGACTTGGCCTCTGGGTGGACCAGAGCCTGATCAACCAGGCTGTTACTGCTACATGGAGAGTATATACCTGGCCACATGTCCAAGCTAACACATGAAATATTTCCCTCTCGCTAAACAAAATAGGCCTATGATGGCCTAAATTACTTACCAGGTGGGAAATATACCTCAAAAAAATAAAACAGGTAAAATAAGGCCTACACACCATCACACCTGAAAGAAAAGTAATAAAAACTAGAAGGTAAAATTTTAATTTATGTAAAAAATAGACCCTTGAAGGCCTAGGCTCTGGTGGCCTGGTGAGTAAAGTTCTTGCATCACACAGCGAGAGTCTGGGTTCGATTCCCAGCCAGGGTAGACATATTGGACGTGTTTCTATACACCTGTTATCTATGTTCACCCAACAGTATAAAATGGGTACCTGGGTGTTAGTCGACTGGTGTGGGTCACATCCTGGGTGTTAGTGGACTGGTGTGGGTCGCATCCTGGGTGTTAGTGGACTGGTGTGGGTCGCATCCTGGGTGTTTGTGGACTGGTGTGGGTCGCATCCTGGGTGTTAGTGGACTGGTGTGGGTCGCATCCTGGGTGTTAGTGGACTGGTGTGGGTCGCATCCTGGGTGTTAGTGGACTGGTGTGGGTCGCATCCTGGGTGATAGTGGACTGGTGTGGGTCGCATCCTGGGTGTTAGTGAACTAGTGTGAGTTGCATCCTGGGTGTTAGTGGACTGGTGTGGATTGCATCCTGGGTGTTAGTCGACTGGTGTGGGTCGCATCCTGGGACAAAACTGACCAAATTTGCCAGAAATGCTCTGCATAACAAGGGTCTTTCTATATAGTAGTATGTCAGCTATGCCTGTATACCATGTACTTTTAGTAAATATATTATTATTATTATTATTATTATTATTATTATTATTATATGCGTACTAGTGACTTTCTTTGTAATTCATATTTTCTAATATATAAACCACACATTGTAACCTTTGTAAGGAAATAAACATTTATATATATACTACTACAAAATTTAAAATTTAGGCCTATAAAGGCCTAAATCACTTAGTAGGCTGTCAATACTAACACAA
This sequence comes from Cherax destructor, assembly GCA_009830355.1. Lineage (NCBI taxonomy): Eukaryota > Metazoa > Arthropoda > Malacostraca > Decapoda > Parastacidae > Cherax > Cherax destructor. Next base: position 26,510 of record WNWK01019990.1, on the reverse strand, counting down.
AATAGCAGCAAATAATGTTATATAAGTGGTAGACAAGAGGAACTGGAAGAAATATATTGGTGAGACACAAGCGGAGGGAAGGTCAATGTTTACCATTAATATAAGAACAAAAGTTAGGTCTATGAGGTCATCAATAACCCACATCAATCTCAACATCAATATTTCTCACCTCATCAAGCATCTTGCAGAATCTTGTCACCTAAAACAGCAAAAAAACTCATAAATTCACCAAAGGATAAAATTCGTCTTCTTTCTTTGTTGGGTTTATCAGGGCCACTGACAGCTCACGCAGTATCCAGCCAGACCTCCCGATGGTGCGAGCAATAGTAGTAGTAATAGTAATAGTAATAGTAACAGTAATAGTAATAGTAATAATAATAGTAATAGAAATAATAAGTAATAGTAATAGTAATAAGAACATAAGAATATAAGAAAGGAGGAACACTGCAACAGGCCTACTGGCCCATAATTGGCAGGTCCATGTCAAAACCAACCACCAACAAAAATATTTGTCCAACCCATCCCCATCGCCATCCAAGCAACAAGCCCCGACTACACCCCCCCCCCTTCCCCAACAATTGCGCAAGTCCCGTTCAAATCCAACCCCTCTCACTCAACACAGAAATAAGGAATAATGCAGCAAGCCAATTGGTATACATTAAGTAAAAGGACACAAATGCAACTAATGTGACATTTTATTGTGGCAACGTTTCGCTCTCCAGGAGCTTTCTCAAGCCGTTACAAGCGATAATGGACATAGTGGGCTTATATATACTCTCAAAGTGAGGTGAAATACTAGTGGTGGTAGTAGTAGTGATATTAGTAGTAGTAGTAGTAATACAATAGGTTAGACAAATATTTCTGCTGGAGGTTGAAATATCGAAGGCCTGTAGGAGTGTTCCACAAATACGATGTGCTTGTGTTGAATTAGCAGGAGAGACTATGTGATGGTAGGGTTTACTGTTTTCAGGAGGATTCTTGCTAAGACTTCAGAGATGGTGAAGCTGCCTTTGTTTTGTTTAATTGTGTTAGAAACAGAGATAAGTGCTGATTCAAGGCATTTGCGTCTACGGAAATTAGTTTCTTTGAGATGAGATGAGATGATTGTTGGAATTTCGGTGTTGTACGCAGGCGTTGTTCAGGTTATCGTTTCTGCATGCATTAATGTGTTCATTGATGCGTGTTTCAAAGACGCCCGACTAGTAATCAAAGAAACTAATTTCCGTAGACGCAAATGCCTTGAATCAGCACTTATCTCTGTTTCTAACACAATTAAACAAAACAAAGGCAGCTTCACCATCTCTGAAGTCTTAGCAAGAATCCTCCTGAAAACAGTAAACCCTACCATCACATAGTCTCTCCTGCTAATTCAACACAAGCACATCGTAGATGTGGAACACTCCTACAGGCCTTCGATATTTCAACCTCCAGCAGAAATATTTGTCTAACCTATTGTTATACTACCCTAGTATTTGTTTTATCACCTTTTACTCATGTGCATATTGATTGTTCTACCTTATTGTATTACTACTACTACTACTAATATCACTACTACTACCACCACTAGTATTTCACCTCACTTTGAGAGTATATATAAACCCACTATGTCCATTATCGCTTGTAACGGCTTGAGAAAGCTCCTGGAGAGCGAAACGTTGCCACAATAAAATGTCACATTAGTTGCATTTGTGTCCTTTTACTTAACATATTGTCGGTAATTCTACCAATATTATTACAATTGGTATACACTAGGTAGGTTCCCCTAAAACCCAAAACCAATCCCACAAACAAAATGTCCTACCAAACCCACCTACTCCATCCATGGAATATGCTTTGATAATCAGGGCACTATAAAATAGGGTACTGAAGGAACTGAAGCACCTGGTCCATCACCAGGGCACGGAATGAGCCTAAGCACCTGGTCCATCACCAGGGCACTGAATGAGCCGAAGTACCTGGTCCATCAGCAGGCCGTTAAAGGAGCAGAATCACCTGGTCCATCACCAGGGAACAGAGGAAGTCGAAGCACCTGGTCCATCACCAGTACACTGAAGGAGCTGAGGCACCTGGTACATCACCAGGGCATTGAGGGAGCCGAAGCGCCTGGTCCATCACCAAGGCACCTGGTCCATAACCAGGGCACTGAATGAGCCTAAGCACCTGGTCCATCACCAGGGCACTGAATGAATCTAAGCACCTGGTCCATCACAAGGGCACTGAATGAGCCGACCATAATAGTAATAGTAATAATAATAGTAATAGTAATAGTAATAATAATAGTAATAGTAATAGTAATAATAATAGTAATAGTAATAATAATAATAGTAATAGTAATAGTAATAATAATAGTAATAGTAATAATAATAGTAATAGTAATAGTAATAATAGTAATAGTAATAGTAATAGTAATAATAATAGTAATAGTAATAGTAATAGTAATAATAATAGTAATAGTAATAGTAATAGTAATAGTAATAGTAATAATAATAGTAATAGTAATAGTAATAGTAACAGTAATAGTAATAGTAATAGTTTATTTGGACATGATACAAAAATTACAATGGTTTGTGAGATTACATGAGGTGTACATGCCAAAAGCCCCTAATATGCAGGGCATTTTAGGCAGACTTAAAATTAACTTAAAACTAAATGGTAAGAATTTTTGTAAATAGTTTACAATATGAGTATAGGCGAGTATTTAAGCTATGAAATTTGAACATAGTTTAGACATGACATTTTTGAAACATAGTTTTATACTTTTGTCTTCATTATAATTTTAATTAAATCATATTCGGGTAGCAACATTGGGCGTGTTTCTTTACACCTGTTGTCTATGTTCACCCATCAGTAAAATGGGTACCTGGGAGTTAGTGGACTGGTGTGGGTCGCATCCTGGGACAAGGACCTAATTTGCCCAAAATGCTCAGCATAACAAGGGACTTTCTATATAGTAGTATGTCATTGATGTCAGCTAGGACTGTATACCATGTACATGTACTTGTAGTAAATAAAGATATTATATTATTATTATTATTATTATTATTATTATTATTATTATTATTATTATTATTATTATTATTATTATATAAGTTTGTGTTGCAATATCAAATTATATGGTCATAAGATGAGTTACAAGGAGCACAAGGGTATATAAGGATACATAATAATAATATATTTATTTACTACAAGTACATGTACAACATAAGAACATAAGAAAGAAGGAACACTGCAGCAGGCCTACTGGCCCATGCGAGGCAAGTCCAAGTCTCCCGCCGGCTTAAGCCAATGCCCTGACCCAGCCAGGTCAGGTTACATTCACTTAAGGAAGGAGCATGGCATCTGACCTAGTAGCACAAACTAGTCAGGTACAACTCACACCCACCCGCACCCACTCATATATTTATCTAGCCTATTTTTAAAACTACACAACGTTTTAGCCTCTATAACTGTACTCGGGAGTTTGTTCCACTCATCGACAACTCTATTACCAAACCAATGCTTTCCTATATCCCTTCTGAATCTGAATTTATCCAACTTAAAGCCATTGCTTCGAGTCCTGTCAATACAAGATATTTTTAGCACGCTATTTACATCCCCTTTATTTATTCCTGTTTTCCATTTATATACCTCAATCATATCTCCCCTAATTCTACGCCTTTCTAGAGAGTGCAGATTCAGGACCCTCAGTCTATCCTCATAGGGAAGATTTCTGATACATGGAATCAACTTAGTCATCCTCCTTTGTACGTTTTCCAGAGCATTTATATCCATTCTGTAATACGGTGACCAAAACTGTGCAGCATAATCTAGATGAGGCCTAACCAAGTATACAGGCCTAGCTGACATCAATGACATACTACTATATAGAAAGTCCCTTGTTATGCAGAGCTTTTCGGGCAAATTAGGTCCTTGTCCCAGGATGCGACCCACACCAGTCCACTAACTCCCAGGTACCCATTTTACTGATGGGTGAACATAGACAACCGGTGTAAAGAAACACGCCCAATGTTGCTACCCGAGCTGGGAATCGAACGCAGACCCTCGCCGTGTGAAGCGAGAGCTTTAGCGATCAAGGCACGGGGCACCAGAGGTATAAATAACAAAAAAGGCACAATACCGTGACTGGAACAATACACACACAACCCGCACATATAAAAAGAGAGGAGCTTACGACGACGTTTCGGTCCGACTTGGACCATTTACAAAGTCACACTAACACACAGAACAAGTGGAAGGGGTATATATAGGCAGGCAGACAGGGGAGGGCACAAGAGAGTGGGGTAAAAATGGAGGTATGTAGTAGTAGAAGTGGTAGTAGAAGTAGTAGTGGAGACAGTCATATTCTAGGAAAGGAGCACTGCAATGAAGCTAGCAGCCCGCATGGGTAGGACAAGAACACAGAGAGGAAAAGGCGAATACAAAGAAGGACAAAAATAAGGCAAAAGAAAATAAAAGAAAACTCATAGGAGAAAAAGGTGAAGGGGAAGAGATGAAAGGGGAAGGAATCAGGTTAAGTCACGGGTGTTCTGAAGTTTAGAGCATTTAACAATGTAATGGGAGAGGAAAGCATCAACAGAGACAAAGCCAGGGCTAAGATTCATACAGGGAAAGTTGTGTATAAGGGAGGATTCAACCAGACGGCGACTGTGAAAGTTAGACGTAGGGTAGACAGTTTTAGCAGAAGACCAATCAATAGGATGACTGTGATCTCTGACATGACAGAAAAGAGCATTATTAGTGTCGGCCTAACACTATTTTTGTGCTCACTGAGTCTGTCAGAAAGAGATCGGCCAGTTTCTCCGAAGTACTGGAGAGGACAGGAGGAGCAAGAAATAGAGTAGACACCAGGAGAATCTGTGGAGGGAGGGAAGGTATGAACTAGATTAGTGCGAAGAGTGTTAGTCTGGCGAAAGGTAAGTTTGATGTCGGACCGAAACGTCGTCGTAAGCTCCTCTCTTTTTATATGTGCGGGTTGTGTGTGTACCAGAGGTATAAGTTTCAGCATTTGTACTATTTTTCTTTGAGCAGTTTAAGTAATGGATTTTGAGGCTAAATGGTAGGAATTATAGTAGACAGTTTACAATAAAAGTATAGTTGAATATTTAAGCTAATATATTTGAACATAATTTGAACATGACTTTTTTGAAACATTATAGTTTTATCATTTTTGGATCATTTACAGTTTTATATGTCTACATAATAGTATTATTAAATTAGGTTAAACAAATTAAATCAATAATTTGTTTGGCAATAACAGTTTATATGGTCATTAGATGAGTTACAAGGAACACATGAGTACATGTGGATGGATTTCTTTATATTAGGTGGTTCATACATTATAAGACATAACATGGAATATACATTATGAGGTATAAGTTTCAACATTTGTACTAGATTATGTTTGATAAATGATTTTTCTTTGAGTAATTATGTAAGGGGTTTTGAGGCTAGGGAAGTAACACAGTGAATAATGTTATTTTGAGGCAGTGGAAAGTTATTTAATAACTTTGTGGGTAATGTAAAGTAGTGGGTATTTAGTTGTGGGTGAGTAGGTGTTTTTTTTTAGCAGAGTTTTGAATTGATGTACAGACTGGGTTTCTTTGGTAATCATAGGTAATAAATTCCAAATTTTTGGGCCTTTAATGTGCATTGCGTTTTTGCATAGTGTGAGGTGGACACAGGGAACATGAAAGAGTGATCTGTGCCTTGTGTTATGTTCATGTGTCCTGTTAAGGTTGGTTAGGAGAATTTTGAGTTGTGGGTTAATATTTGAGTTTAGTGTTTTATGTATGTAATAGGCACTGTAAAAAGTATGGATGTCTTGTATGGTGAGTAAGTTCAGACTTTTGAATATTGGTGGAGTATGTTGTCTAGAGTGGGAATTTGCTATCATTCGAACTGCAGCCTTTTGTTGTGTTATTAATGGTTTGAGGTGATTTATTGTTGTTGAGCCCCATGCGCAGATTCCATAGGTGAGATAGGGGTAAATGAGTGAGTGATATAGGGTAAGGAGAGCTGGTTGTGGAACATAGTATCGTATATTGGATAGTATTCCTACGGTCTTGGATACTTTCTTGGAAATTTGTTGTATATGTGTCTGAAATTTGAGGCCACTGTCAAGATGGATTCCTAAGAATTTTCCCTTGTGAGTTTTGTGACAAGTGATCCGTTTATCTTTATGCTAAATGGAACATTTGTAGCTCTGTTCCCAAACTGAATGAAATAGGTTTTGTCAACATTGAGTGTAGATATTTTCTGTAATTCAGCATTTACAGTGTTGGCTAGTATGACTGGGCATGCGGGAGAGAAGACGTATGTAGTGTCATCTGCAAATAGTATGGGTTTGAGTAGTTGAGATGCATTTGGTAGGTCGTTTATGTAAATGAGAAAGAAAAGTGGGCCAAGAACACTTCCCTGTGGGACACCAACTGTAATTGTTTGTGTGGAAGAGTTAGCTCCATTTGTGGACACATTGGCTTCTGCCGCTAAGGTATGACTTTAGGTAGCTGAGGGAGTTAGTTTGATATCTTTATTATGCACCCCATACCCATCCTGTGGGCGGTAGTCAAAAGATTACAGAGGTACATAGTGGGTCCAGGGACTGGACCTCAACGTTTGATAGCTGAGCAAGTTACAAAGGTAATGAACTCAGATGGTCACAATCATGACAAGTTACAAAGGTATTTGCAGATTACAGAGGTAAATATAGGGTCCAGAGACTGGGCCCCAAAGTTTTGATAGCTGAACAAGGTACAATGGTAATGAATTCACTAGTTAAAAGGTAATGAATCATGTAAGTAAATTTACTTACGTCTAACATGGTTGCAATCATGAACAAATTATAAAGCAATGAGCAATCTATTAGTCTACACCCAGCCACAACTGTAATGAGTTATTGGTGCAAATTTTAATTGTTGGGTCACACACAACTTGTAGGGCTCTGTGCATATAAGTGTTTTTGAGGGTTACCCAAGGGTACTGCAGGGGTTATCAAGTGTGTCAGGGTAGTGAACAACCCTTGAAGTGCTTTACGAGTTGCCCTGAGCCACATAAGTGTGGGGAGAGCCATAATTTTATAAGTGAACTAGAAATAAATATTTGGTGGCGGGGTCAGTGGGCCTAGTGTGCTCCAGGCGACGTTGCCACGTGTGTCACCCTGGATAATAAAGTGAAATAAATATGTGACAAGTGAAAGAAATACAGTGAATAGGTTATATTATATATCGACAAGAAACGAAAGTGGATATACGCCAGAACATCACATCGAGTTGGACAATCTACAGGATACTACACGCTGGACAAGCTGCATCGCATCGCAAGTATTCACCTATGCGTGGTTTTCGGGGTGTCGGGAGTAAGATCCAATTACCTAACCGCTAAGCTGTTTGTGAACGGTCATCTCTCATAGTAAGATAAGGAATAGGATATCAAGTACTCAGTAACAAATAGCAATTGGTAATTTCTAGTAGAAAAGGGCGAGCAGACAGGTGAATCATAGAATACATTAACTGGTAGATCAGGTGTGTCAGGTCAGGCCAGGTAGAGGAGCACTGTAGACTACGTGTTACTCGCAGACCTCACATACCACTCATACACCATAACACAATTTCACCACTACTTTTCACACAATAAATCCACACACATATAGTTCCACACACACACACACACACACACACACACTCGACCCCTTCAACCACAAATAGGTGAGTACAAATAGGTGAGTACACACACATACACACACACACACACACACACACACACACACACACGATTGAAGGAAACGGAAGAATACAGGAGGGTGTTCCTAGACCGGGACAGAACAAAAACAGAACGACAGCAGCTGAGGGAGAGGACACAAAGGCGAAAGGAGCGAGGAGGAGGGACAAGGACAGAATCAGTAGAGGACAACCAGAGCAGGGCGGAGCAACAAGAACAAGCACACACAGAACCATCCCAAACACCCAACAACCAAGCACACTATCCCAACACAAACTACAACCAACAATCTCAGCCCCCACCCAACACTCCACTATAGAATCCCACAGTACACCACCAGGTCCCCCACCCTCACAGACCCCCCAAAACACAGTAGTAGAGAGGAAACTGAAGGTATGGTACACCAATGCTGATGGAATAACAAATAAGTGGGAGGAGTGGCACGAAAGAGTCAAAGAGGCATCACCGGACATAATAGCTCTCACAGAAACCAAGCTCACAGGTATGATAACAGATGCCATCTTTCCAATGGGATACCAGATCCTGAGGAAAGACAGAGGGAACAGAGGGGTGGAGGAGTGGCACTGCTGATCAAAAACCGATGGGATTTTGACGAGATGGAGAGAGGAGACAGAGGAGAAGCTGGGGATTACATAGTAGGGATGCTACAGTCTGGAGGTCCCAAGGTGGTAATTGCAGTGATGTATAACCCACCACAGAACAGCAGGAGGCCAAGGCAAGAGTATGATGAGAGTAACAGAGCGATGATTGACACACTGGCAGAAGTGGCCAGAAGGGCTCGCGCGAGCAGGCGAAGCTACTGATCATGGGTGACTTCAACCATAAGGAAATTGATTGGGAGAACTTGGAGCCACATGGGGGCCAAGAAACGTGGAGGGCTAAGATGCTGGAGGTGGTACTGGAAAATCTCATGTACCAACACGTAAGGGACACTACCAGAGAGAGAGGAAATGACGAACCAGCGAGACTGGACCTAGTATTCACCCTGAGTAGTGCAGATATTGAGGACATCACACATGAAAGCCCCTTGGGGCCAGTGATCATATGGTTCTAAGTTTCGAATACATAGTAGAGTTACAAGTGGAGGGAAGCAGGAAGGGCTGCACAAATGAAGCCAAACTACAAGAAAGGTGACTATGTGGGCATGAGGAACTTCCTGCACAGAGTTCAGTGGGACAGAGAGATGGCAGGGAAGTCAGTAGACGAGATGATGGAATATATGACAACAATTTGCAAGGAAGCTGAGGAGAGGTTTATACCCAAGGGTAACAGGAGAAGCGAAAAGACAGGATGAGCCCATGGTTCACCCAAAGGTGCAGGGAAGCCAAAACCAAGTGTGCAAGGGAATGGAAGAGGTACAGAAGGCAAAGAACCCCGGAGAATAAGGAGAGCAGTCGTAGAGCCAGAAATGAATATGCACAGATCAGAAGGGAGGCCCAAAGACAGTACGAGAATGACATAGCAGCGAAAGCCAAATCTGACCCAAAGCTGCTGTACAGCCACATCAGGAGGAGAACAACAGTCAAGGACCAGGTAATCAGGCTGAGGAAGGTAGGAGGGGAGGTCACAAGAAATGACCGGGAAGTGTGTGAGGAGCTCAACATGAGATTCAAAGAGGTGTTCACAGAGGAGATAGAAGGGCCTCCAGAAAGGAGGAGAGGTAGGGTACACCATCAAGTGCTGGACACAATACACACAAATGAGGAGGAAGTGAAGAGGCTACTAAGCGAGCTAGATACTTCAAAGGCGATGGGGCCAGATAACATCTCTCCATGGGTCCGGAGAGAGGGAGCAGAGGAGCTATGTGTACCCCTAACAACGATCTTCAACACATCTATCGAAACAGGGCAACTACCTAGATTTAGATTTTGCCACCGAAGTGGCTAGTTTATTGTGCACCCCATATCCATCCTGTGGACGGTAGCGCAAGATCATATGGATACACAAAAGGCCTAGGCACTAGGCCCCAAAGGGGTTAACAATTGTACATTTGGGTTTATATCTACATTTCAATTATCTGTTACAAGCAGGTATCTTATTTCATGAATAAGATATCTTGACATGTCACATAGGTTATTATATTGTCTATCTCTATATTCCTCAATAAGTGCACAATTAAGCACATAGTGTTCAAGACAGTGACCATATGCTGATCACATAATTTGCATTTAGTTTGATCATCATCTGTGTCTCCCAAACTGTCAGAAGTACCTGTAGCCAAGCCTAAGCCTGGCCACTACAACATCAGTCAGTCTGTTCACATTGCAAGTTGCTCCACAAACATGCCCATCTGTGCTCATATTATCATGAGCACAGATAGGCACGTTCATGGAAATTAATTTGGATTTATATCTACAGTTCACTTATCTGTTACAAGCAAATTTAGGAAATTTGCTTAGAATAAGTGGTATCCTACCTTCACTAATAAGATATCTTGACATGTCACATAGGTTATTATACTGTCTATCTCTATATTCCTCAATAAGTGGACAATTCAGCACATAGTGTTCAAGACAGTGACCATATGCCTGATCACATAATTTGCATTTAGTTTGATCATCATCTGTGTATCTCCCAAACTGCCAGAAGTACTTGTAGCCAAGCCGAAGCCTGGCCACTACAACATCAGTCAGTCTGTTCACATTGCAAGTTGCTCCATAAACATACTTATCTACATTCATGTTATCATAGTGGGTTATAGATCTACTCAGGCTTCTAACTGCATTCCTATAGCTATCATTTTCATTATTTATTTCTCTCCTAATATTATTCCTAATGCTAGACACAGATATACCGGCAACTACCTGAGGTTTGGAAGACAGCAAATGTAGTTCCAATTTTTAAAAAAGGAGACAGGAACGTAGCACTAAACTACAGACCAGTGTCACTGACATGTATTGTATGCAAGGTCATGGAGAAGATAGTCAGGAGAAGGGTGGTTGAGCACCTAGAGAGGAATGAGCTTATCAACGACGGCCAACACGGTTTCAGGGACGGGAAATCCTGTGTCACAAACCTACTGGAGTTCTACGACAGGGTGACAGCAATAAGGCAAGAGAGAGAGGGGTGGGTAGATTGCATATTCTTGGATTGTAAGAAGGCGTTTGACACAGTTCCACACAAGAGATTAGTGCAGAAGCTGGAGGACCAGGCAGGGTAACAGGGAAGGCACTACATTGATCAGGGAATACCTGTCAGGAAGACAGCAGCGAGTCATGGTCGTGGCGAGGTGTCAGAGTGGGCGCCGGTGACGAGCGGGGTTCCACAGGGGTCAGTCCTGGGACCAGTGCTGTTTCTGGTATTTGTGAACGACATGACGGAAGGAATAGACTCGAAGTGTCCCTGTTTGCAGATGATGTGAAATTGATGAGAAGAATTCAATCGGACGAGGACCAGGCAGAACTACAAAGGGATCTGGACAGCCTGCAAGCCTGGTCCAGCAACTGGCTCCTGGAGTTCAACCCCACCAACATATGTGTCTAATTTATAAAGTGCAAAGTCATGAAGATTGGGAAGGGCAAAGAAGACAGCGGAGTACAGCCTAGGGGCCAGAGACTGCAAACCTCAATCAAGGAAAAAGATCTTGGGGTGAGTATAACACCAGGCACATCTCCCGAGCGCACATCAAAGAAATAACTGCTTTAGCATATGGGCGCCTAGCAAACCTAAGAACAGCATTCCTACATCTTAATAAAGAATCGTTCAGGACCCTGTACACTGTGTACGTCAGGCCCATACTGGGTATCAGCACCAGTTTGGAACCCACACCTAGCCAAGCACGTGAAGAAGCTCGAGAAAGTGCAAAGGTTTGCACTAAGGGTATGTCCTACGAGAGAGGTTAAGGGAAATCGACCTGACGACACTGGAGGACAGGAGAGATAGGGAGACATGATAACGACATATAAGATACTGAGGGAATTGACAAGGTGGAAAAGACAGAATGTTCCAGAGATGGGACACAGCAACAAGGGACACAGTTGGAAGTTGAAGACTCAGATGAATCCAGAGATGTTAGGAAGTATTTCTTCAGTCACAGAGTGGTCAGGAAGAGGAATAGTTTGGGAAGCGATGTAGTGGAGGCAGGTTCCATACATAGCTTTAAGAAGAGGTATGATAAAGCTCATCTGCAGGGAGTGTGACTCAGTAGCGGCCAGTGAAGGGCGGGGCCAGGAGCTATGACTCGACCCCTGCAACCACAACTAGGTGAGTACAACTAGAGGAGTACACTCACCATCACTCACTCTCACTCTCTCACTTCTCCTTCTCTCCTCTCACTCTCTCACTCTCTCTCACTCTCCTTCTCACTCTCCTCTCTTCACTCCCTCACCTCTCTCACTCTCTCACCTCTCACTCTCTCACTCTCTCTCACTCCTCTCACTCTCTCTCTCTCTCTCTCTCTCTCTCTCTTCTCTCTCTCTCTCACTCTCTCTCTCACCTCTCTCTCACACCTCTCTCCCTCTTCCACACTCTCCTCTCCACTCTCTCTCACACTCTCTCTCCTCTCTCTCTCTCTCTCCCTCTCTCTCTCTCTCTCTCTCTCTCTCTCTCTCTCCCTCTCTCTCCCCTCTCTCTCCACCTCTCTCTCACCTCTCTCTCACACTCTCTCTCACCTCTCTCTACACTCTCTCTCACACTCTCTCACACTCTCTCTCTTTACCTCTCTCTCACACTTTCCACTCTCTTCACACCTTTTCACCTCTCTCCTTCTCCACCTCTCTCTCACACTCTCTCTCACCTCTCTCTCACACTCTCTCTCCTCTCTCCCTCTCTCACACTCTCTCCCTCTCTCTCCACACTCTCTCTCCACTCTCTCTCACACTCTCTCTCCTCTCTCTCACACTCTCTCTCAACTCTCTCTCCTCTCTCTCCCTCTCTCTCCACTTCTCCACTCTCTCTCACATCTCTCTCCTCCTCTCACACTCTCTTCTTACACTCTCTCTCCACTCTCTCACTCTCTCTCACCTCTCTCCACACTCTCTCTCCACCTCTCTCTCACCTCCTCTCTCCACACTCTCTCTCACACTCTCTCACTCTCTCACCTCTCTCTCCTCTCTCCCCCTCTCTCTCACACTCTCTCTCACTCTCTCTACACTTCTCTCCACTCTCTCTCACACTCTCCTCCCTCCACTTTCTCACCCTTTCACCTTTCACACTCTCTCCCACACTTCTCTCCCTCTCTCTCCCTCTCTCACACTCTCTCTCACACTCTCTCTCACCTCTCTTCCACATCTCTTCACACTTCTTCACACTCTCTTCACCTCTCTACACTCTCTCTCACACTCTTCTCACCTCTCTCTTTCCCCACTCTCTCTCACACTTCTCCCTTTCTCACACTCTCTTCACACTTCTCTCACCTCTCTCACCTCTTCTCCTCCACACTCTCTCTCACACTCTCTTCACACTTTCTTCTCACACTCTTCTCTCACACTTTCTCCACACTCTCTCTCACACTTTCTCACACTTCACTTTCTACACTTTCTCTCACCTCTTTCACTTTCACACTTCTCTCCACTTCTCTCACACTCTTCCACTCTTCACACTCTCTTCACCTCTCTCTCACCTCTCTCTCACACTCTCTCCACTCCCTCTCACTCTCTCTCACCTCTCTCTCCACTCTCCTCACACTCTTCTCTCCCCTTCTCTCACTCTTCTCTCTCCCCTTTCTCTTCTCTCTCTCTCTCTCACAGATCATCGTAAAGGAAATATCTGCTCTTTGCTCTGTCTGGGAGAATGCTGTTCTCAGCTCTTTTTATTTAGAGTCTGTTTTAGTAGTGTATTTCTCCGTTGGTGAGCCAGGACACGTCTTGTGACTCTCTTTACATAACTTTTTTTAGTTAGTAATATTTGACATTTTCAGTGTGAGTTTTGAGACACACACTGTACCTCTGGTATCCTGTTGTGAGTTGTGAGACACACTGTACCTCTGGTATCCTGTTGTGAGTTGTGAGACACACACTGTACCTCTGGTATCCTGTTGTGAGTTGTGAGACACACACTGTACCTCTGGTATCCTGCTGTGAGTTGTGAGACACACACTGTACCTCTGGTATCCTGCTGTGAGTTGTGAGACACACACTGTACCTCTGGTATCCTGTTGTGAGTTGTGACACACACTGTACCTCTGGTATCCTGCTATGAGTTGTGAGACACACACTGTACCTCTGGTATCCTGTTGTGAGTTGTGACACACACTGTACCTCTGGTATCCTGTTGTGAGTTGTGACACACACTGTACCTCTGGTATCCTGTTGTGAGTTGTGACACACACTGTACCTCTGGTATCCTGCTGTGAGTTGTGAGACACACACTGTACCTCTGGTATCCTGCTGTGAGTTGTGAGACACACACTGTACCTCTGGTATCCTGTTGTGAGTTGTGACACACACTGTACCTCTGGTATCCTGCTATGAGTTGTGAGACACACACTGTACCTCTGGTATCCTGTTGTGAGTTGTGACACACACTGTACCTCTGGTATACTGTTGTGAGTTGTGACACACACTGTACCTCTGGTATCCTGCTATGAGTTGTGAGACACACACTGTACCTCTGGTATCCTGTTGTGAGTTTGACACACTGTACCTCTGGTATCCTGCTGTGAGTTGTGAGACACACACTGTACCTCTGGTATCCTGCTGTGAGTTGTGAGACACACACTGTACCTCTGGTATCCTGTTGTGAGTTGTGACACACACTGTACCTCTGGTATCCTGTTGTGAGTTGTGACACACACTGTACCTCTGGTATCCTGCTATGAGTTGTGAGACACACACTGTACCTCTGGTATCCTGTTGTGAGTTGTGACACACACTGTACCTCTGGTATCCTGCTGTGAGTTGTGACACACACTGTACCTCTGGTATCCTGCTGTGAGTTGTGAGACACACACTGTACCTCTGGTATCCTGTTGTGAGTTGTGAGACACACTGTACCTCTGGTATCCTGTTGTGAGTTGTGAGACACACACTGTACCTCTGGTATCCTGTTGTGAGTTGTGACACACACACTGTATCATGTTAAACTCTTAACTATTAGTTCTGGCATATATGCATTGCTGTAATCAAGTATTGGAATTGGTGAAATCACTTTTGGTAATAAGGGATATTTTTTGCTTTATGTGGAGAACTTTGTGATGGTGTACAGTTATGGTCGCTTTTTGGTTTCCTTGTTCCTTGCCTCACGCTGTGCTCCTAACTGCTGCTTCAACCATTATTGATGTGTGGTGAGAAGGTCGTCCTACTCTTCTAGCAAGCTATTTTATTGCCTCTATGGTTTAGAAATTAGCTTATCTAGGGCCTTGTTTTTTCAGTCACATTCTAAGTCAACAAAGCACATATTGAGCGCACACATTTAAACTTACAGACGTATATTACTTTTATACTTTTGAGTACTCTTACAGTAACGTACATAATGGTACATATTCTTCAAAGTATAATAGTGTATAGTATCATATTTAAAGTGCTGATAGCATCATATGTATTTTACGTACAGAATAAGTATAAGTGTAATATGTAATAGACTATATTCTTAATTATTCACTTTACATTTACTGTGAATATTTCCATCTAGAAACTTTTTTCTTATTAAATATATCAATTTGTATTTGGCATGTATTTATCCAGTTGCAATCCATAGAAGGGGGATCAACAATTGTTCTCCGGAGATATCTACTCAAATAAATGTCGCATTTTGTAACTCTAATAGCGTTTCTTGTAGATTTTGTTCCATGGTGTTAGAGAGATGGTCCAGTTTGACTAGCTAGTAATACTATAGTCAGACACTGAGAAAATTTCTTGGCCTCCTGCTGTTCTGTAGTGGGTTATACATCACTGCAATTACCATCTAAGGACTTCCAGACTGAAGTGTTCCTATTATGTAGTCTCTTGCTTCTCCTGTCTCCTCTCTCCAGCTCACCAAAATCCCATTGGTTTTTGATGAGCAGTGCCACTCCTCCACCCCCTCAGTTCCCGCTTTCTTTCCTCAGGATCTGATATTCCGTTGGAAAGATGGTATCTGTTATCATTCATATGAGCTTGGTTTCTGTGAGAGCTATGATGTCCGGTGATGCCTCTTTGATTCTTTCATGCCACTCCTCCCACTTATTTGTTATTCCATCAGCATTGGTGTACCATACCTTCAGTTTCCTCTCCAGCACTGTGTTATGGGGGATCTGTGGGGGTGGGGGATCTGGCAGTGTGCTGTGGGATTATACAGCATAGTGTGGGGTGGGTGTTATAAGTGTGGATTGTGGGTTGTGTTGGCATGGCATGTTTTGCTGTGGGGTTCTGAGGGTGGTTGTGTGCCCTTGCACTTGTTGCTCTGCCCTCCTCTGGTTGTTCTCTGCTGACTCTGCCCTTGTCTCTCTTCGTAGCCCCTTTCGGTTCTGCGTCCTCTCCCTCAGCTGCTGCCGTTCTGTTCTTGTTCTGTCGTGGTCTAGGAACACCCTCTTGTCACCCTCTTCTATGTTTATGATTCCTTCAGCCATGGTTTCTCTTGCAGGATCCTGTTCTGCACCGTTTGTCTTGAAAATCAGTTTGACCGGATTCGTAGTAGTCCTCCTGTTGTGAGTCCTCAGGTCAAGAAGGGAACCTGGGCAGTGGCCGGACAGCATGGGACGAAGTTGAAGATCAAGAAGACGAATGGAGAGGTAGTAACGACGAAGAAAAAAGAGACTGCTGTAGAAACTTCGAACTCCTTTTCTGTGCTACCAGACGAATGTGAGTCGACTACTGGGAACGTCACGACGAACGGTACCAAGGAAGGTAAAAACATTGTTGTTGTTGGGGATAGCCAAGTTAGATATATGGATAGGGCCTTCTGCTTGAAAGATAGGAGTAGGAGACAGAGGGTTTGCTTTCCTGGGGCTGGGATGGAAGACATTGTTAGCCGGCTTGACAGCATCATGCATGGTAATGGGATCAATCCTATTATCTGCCTCAGTGCTGGAGGCAATGATGTAGCCAAACGTAGAAGTGAGGATTTAGTTAGTAGGTATAAGGCAGCAATAGACATCATTAGGAAGAAGGAGGGAGCCCTGTTATATGTGGCATTTGCCAAGAAGGGGTGTTGGAAATGAATGGCTGTCCAGAGCGATTGGTATAAATTGCTGGCTGGACAAACACTGTAAGGATAATGCAGTCCCATTCATTGACAACTGGGACCACTTCTATACCCGAAATGACATGTATGCCAGGGATGGGGTTCACGTATCCAGGGAAGGTGTAGGATTTCTCGCTAGCTCAGTTGAGGATGTTGTTAGGGCTTTAAACTAGGATTAGTTAGAGGTATGGGTTTAGGAATGGTAAATAATGAGGGCCAAAATATTGATTCAGGCTTTGATATCATAAATCTTAACAATAACAGTAGTCGAGTGACACAGGGTAATGATAGTAACAAAAATTGTGTAAAACAAAAGCTGAAAAAGGTTCACAAGATACATATCAATGTATTTTATACTAACTGTCGAAGCGCCAGAAATAAAATTAACGAATTACGTTTGGTAGCATGTGCTGGGAACTTTGATGTCATTGCAATAACTGAAACATGGTATAATACCAAGAGTCGGGATATGATTGCTGAGTGTCATATTCAGGGGTTTAAGTTGTTCCATGTAGATAGATATAATGGGAAAGGGGGTGGAGTTGCATTGTATGTACGAGAAAATATAAATTGCTGCATAAAAACAGGCATAAAAATAGATGGATCATTAACAGAATCTGTTTGGGTAGAGTTTCTAGAAGGTCAAGAAAAACTGATTCTAGGTGTAATATACCGACCTCCAGGCTTGGATCACGATAGAGGGAGACTTCTTTGGGACGAAATTGTTAGGGCTTCTAGGCACAATAACGTAGTGATAGTGGGGGATTTTAACTTTAGTCAAATTGACTGGACTTCTTTGACCGGTAATCTGGACTTTATGGAAGTAGTTCAGGACTGTTTTCTGAAGCAGTGTGTGACGGAGCCTACCAGAGGTAATAATTTGCTCGACCTAGTCTTGTCAAATAAAGAAACTCTTGTAAATAATCTGGAGATCACTGAAGAGCTTGGAGCTAGTGATCACAAATCCATTACTTTTAATATTACATGGGAGTACGAGAATAGGGATAATACGGTAAAAGTTCCTGATTTTCGTTCTGCCGATTATATTGGACTTTGGGAACACCTGTCTAATCTCGACTGGGGTAATCTAGCTAACGATTACGATGGGATCTGCGTTTATGATTTTTTTCTTAATAATGTACAACGTGCACATAGTATGTTTATTCCCCAGAGAGAATTTAGGTCAAATAATAACGATCCCAAATGGATTAACAGGAGGCTAAAACATCTATTAGGAGAGAAAAGAGGAATTTATAGGCGCATCAAAAGAGGAGATGTTAACCTTATTGACCAATATGTTCAGTTGAAAAGAGAAGTAAAAAAGGGGATTAGAAAGGCTAAACGTGACTATGAGATTAAGGTTGCTAATGAATCAAAGACTAATCCAAAAGGGTTCTTTCAAGTGTACAGGACGAAGGTGAGGGAAAAGGTAGGACCTCTGAAAATTGGGAATGGACAGCTGACGGAAAACGAACTGGAAATGTGTTCTCTATTTAATGACTATTTTTTGTCAGTCTTTACACAAGAAGACGTAAATGAGATTCCAGAAATTAACAATTATTCAGTTCCTGAAGAATTCAAATTAACAAATATTACTGTCACGAGGGACATGGTTATCAAACAGATAGATAAACTGAAGCAAAATAAGTCTCCGGGACCCGACGAGTTGTTTTCCAGGGTACTTAAATAATGCAAGATGGAACTTAGTCAGCCATTAACGAATGTGTTTAATACGTCCATCCTAACTGGTGTTGTGCCAGAGATGTGGAAGATAGCTAATGTAGTTCCTATATTCAAATCAAGGGATAAGTCCATTCCATCAAATTACCGTCCAATAAGCCTCACGTCTATAGTAGGCAAATTATTAGAATCAATTATAGCTGATATTATCAGAAGTCACCTTGAAGAACATAATTTGATTAATGAATCTCAGCATGGGTTTACGAGAGGTCGTTCCTGCCTGACAAATTTACTGACGTTTTTCAATAAAACATTTGAGGCAGTAGACAGTGATAAAGAATATGATATAGTTTACTTGGATTTCAGTAAGGCCTTCGATAGAGTACCTCACAAGAGACTCTTAAGAAAGGTGGCAGCTCATGGTATAGGAGGTAAAGTTCTAGCATGGATAGAGGCATGGCTTACCAATAGAAAGCAGAGAGTTTCCATTAATGGGGTCAAATCTGAATGGGGATTTGTCACTAGTGGCGTTCCACAAGGATCGGTTTTGGGCCCATTGTTGTTCATAATTTACATAAATGACCTTGATGAAGGAATTGCAAGTGACATGAGTAAATTTGCTGATGATACAAAAATAGGCCGTATAATTCATTCTGAGGAGGATACTAGTGAACTCCAGGAGGATTTGGACAAATTAATGTCTTTGTCTGAAAAGTGGCAGATGAAGTTCAATGTGGATAAGTGTAAGGTGCTAGTCGTTGGTAATGAAAATATCCCTCGAATTTATAAACTAGGTGAAGTAGAGCTTGATCATACAGAATGTGAAAAAGACTTGGGAGTCATGGTAAGCAGAAATCTAAAGCCAAGACAACAGTGCCTAAGTGTGCGCAATAAGGCTAACAGATTACTAGGATTTATTTCAAGAAGTATAAGCAACAGAAGTCCAAAAGTTATTTTACAGCTCTATACATCACTAGTGAGACCTCATTTGGATTATGCAGCTCAGTTTTGGTCTCCTTACTACAGGTTGGATATAGATTCATTGGAGAACATACAAAGAAGAATGACTAAAATGATTTACAGTATAAGAAATCTCCCGTATGAAGATAGACTTAGAGCATTGAATCTCCACTCTCTGGAGATACGTAGAATGAGGGGAGATATCATCGAGGTGTACAAGTGGATGATGGGCATAAACAAAGGAGATATTAATAAAATACTGAGGATATCGAACCAAGTAAGAACCAGAAATAACGGATTTAAATTGGATAAATTTAGATTTAGAAAGGACATAGGCAAGTACTGGTTTTCGAACAGAGTTGTAGATGCGTGGAACAATCTTCCAATTACTGTGATAGAGGCTAGGACCTTGGGTGGCTTTAAAAAGAGATTGGACACATATATGAGTGGGAGGGGCTGGGTTTGATTAGTGTCGTGAGTACGGGAGTAAATTCTTAGGTAGTGGTGGTTTTGATAAGGACCTGCCTTGTATGGGCCAGTAGGCCTTCTGCAGTGTTCGTCCATTCTTATGTTTTTATGTTCTGTTAGTGGGATGGATTGTGAAGGACCTGCCTAGTATGGGCCAACAGGCCTGCTGCAGTGTTCCTCCTTTCTTATGTTCTTATGTTCTTAATTTCTCTCTTCAACACCTCTCTATTCCCTGAAAATTTACTATCTCAGTCATGTCCTCCTTGCCTATTTCTTTGATGTTTTCAGTGTCCTGTTTTTCTTACTGCCTTCGTTCATTGTGTGTCCTCCCTTCGCTCTCCTGAAGTCCATAAATAAGCACTGACTTCTCCCTCTCCTCGTCCCATTGCCTTTACCTGTGTCTCTGGGTCACATTTGAGCATGGCCATTGTCTCCCTCATGTTTTCCTGTAACTCTTGGTGGCATGGCCGGGCCTATACATGGGACCTGTCACCTTCTCCCCCCTCACTGCTAACCCATATGGCAACAACACCTGGGCCACACTAGGCTTGCCGTCTCTGACTTGCGCCGCCAAAATCACTTTCAAGATCACTTTTAAAACTGGGCTTTCCCCAAAGGTTTGTGGCTCATGCAACTTGTAAACCACTTCAAGGGTTGTTCACTACCCTGACACACTTAATGACCCCTGCAGTAGCCTTGGGTAGCCAACAAAAACGCTTATAATCACAGAACACTAAAGTTGTGTGTGTGTACTCACCTAGTTGTACTCACATAGTTGTGGTTGCAGGGGTCGAATCATATCTCCTGGCCCCGCATCTTCAATTATCGCTACTAGGTCCTATCTCTCCCTGCTCCATGAGCTTTATCAAACCTCGTATTAAAACTATCTATGCTTCCTGCCTCCACTACGTCACCTGCCAGACTATTCCACTTCTTGACAACTCTATGACTAAATAATTACTTCCTAACATCCTTTTCACTCATCTGAGTCTTCAACTTAAAATTGTGACGCCTTGTTTCTGTATCCCATCTCTGGAACATCCTGTGTCTGTCCACGTTGTCAATTCCTCGCAGTATTCTGTATGTCGTTATCAGGTCTCCCCTTACCCTCCTGTCCTCCAGTGTCGTCAGGCCGATTTCCCTTAACCTTTCCCTTAACTAGACTTGTTGCAAACCTTTGCACCTTCTCTAATTTCTTGACGTGCTTGACCAGGTGTGGGTTCCAAAGTGGTGTTGCATACTCCAGTATGGGCCTGACGTACACGGTGTATAGAGTCTTGAACGATTCCTTACTGAGGTATCACAGGTTTGCCAGGCGCCCATATGCTGCTGCAGTTATCTGGTTGATGTGCGACTCAGGAGGTGCTCGGTATTATTCTCACCCCAAGATCCTTTTCCTTGAGTGAGGTTTGCAGTCTTTGGCCACCTAGCCTATACTCTGGCTGCGGTCTTCTTTGCCCTTCCCAGATCTTCATTACTTTGCATTTGGCGGGGTTAAATTCGAGGATCAGTTAGTGGATCAGTCTTCCAACCTGTCCAAGTTTCTTTGTGGTCCTTCCTGATCCTCATCCAATTTAGTTCTCCTCATTAACTTTACATCATCTGCAAACAGAGACACTTCTGAGTCTCTCCCTTCGTGTGTGTGTGTGTGTGTGTGTGTGTGTGTGTGTGTGTGTGTGTGTGTGTGTGTGTGTGTGTGTGTGTGTGTGTGTGTGTGTGTGTGTGTACATAATTGCAAGTATGAGAAAAAATCTCAACAGTGTGACTGTCTTTTATTTAACCTTCGCACATATGTTTTAAGTTCGTTTATTTGCTATGTTTTATGCTAGAATGCGTTCAGTTCATGTCAATAAATGTTTACATGTGTATATGCACAAATAAAAAAAAAAGTTCCCCTATGCGTGAGAAAAAGTATCCAGATGGAAATTCACGAGTAATAATTGTTGCAGCTCTAAGATGTTAAAAATGTGTAAAGCTCTTTCATCACTGAGATATTCTTGACGATCACCGCATCGTCTTCCTGATAACTCAAGACCCTGCTCAGGTTGGCTAATTTCATTACTTCACATATCCTATGTGAAACATGACTGTGATATGTAGCTCGTACACAGAATTGCACAGCCGTACAAGTTTGAAGAAAATACTCACATAGAACTTGAAGTTGGTGCGTAGATTCCATCGTTGTTGCCGGCAGCTCAAGATTTTCTGCCCGACACGTCAGTTTGCTGCCTTCATCCTGAGGGCTTACGACCAGTTCCAGGGTACTTGACGTCCAGGGGTCGTTGACATCACGTGAGGTCTGGCAAGGGTCACACAGTGGCTTGAAAAAGGGTTAGTAAGCGAACTGACCTGAATGGTTAGGTGTAGTAAGGGACAGACACTGGGCAAGATTTGACTTGCTTTTGGAGCTATTTTGAATATATAATGATGTTAGTTTCTCTGCTTATGTGTGAAGAGATACAAAGAGTTTAAGTTAAATTGTTTTTCAGGTTAGTTGAATACGACCATAATAAGTTTTTAGATGAATGGTTCAGAGAAACGAAAAGTTGATAAATTAGACACATATGCAACACTTTGGTATCTTTATTGAGGAAACGTTTCGCCACACAGTGGCTTCATCAGTCCATACAAAGTAGAATCGTGAAGAACAGGAGGAGTTTGAGGTAATCGACTTTAGGCTGAGGGACTGATTACTTCAAACTCCTCCTGTTCTTCACCATTCTCCTTTGTATGGACTGATGAAGCCACTGTGTGGCGAAACGTTTCCTCAGCAATGATACCCAAGTGTTGCACACGTGTATAATTTAGTAAGTTTTTGTTTGGGGATCTAGATTTTAGAAATAACATAAAAAGTATTTTATAGAAGAAAGCAAAGGTAAAATATTGTTAAAAAAGGAATTATTAGAGCAAACAGTAAGTTCTCGTAAAGTTTAAGTGGTAACGAACAGTAACAAGAACAAACAGCTGACAAACTGGATGTTCTTCGAATTAAGTTCAGAGTCAAATGAAAGTCGCTGTCAGGAAAATAGAATTAAATGGACGCAGATGTGTGATAGAAGTGACTCCACTGGCGCAACAGTGACACCACTGGAGCAACAGTGACACCACTGGAGCAACAGTGACATCATTGGGGCAACAGTGACACCACTGGGACAACAGTGACACCATTTGGGCAACAGTGACACCACTGGGACAACAGTGACACCATTGGGGCAACAGTGACACCACTGGGACAACAGTGACACCACTGGGGTAACGGTGACACCACTGGAGTAACGGTGACACCACTGGGGAAACAGTGACCCCACTGGTGCAACAGTGACATCACTGGGGTAACAGTGACACCACTGAGGTAACAGACACCATTGGAACAAGAGTAACACCACTGGGGCAACAGTGACATCACTGGAGCAAGAATGACACCACTGAGGTAAGAGTGACACCACTGGGGCAACAGTGACTCCACTGGGGCAACAGTGAGACACTGCGGCAACAGCGAAACCACTGGGGCAACAGTGAAACCACTGGAGCAACAGTAACACCAATGGAGCAACAGTGACACCAATGGAGCAACAGTGACACCACTGGGATAACAGTGAGACACTGCGGCAACAGTGAGATACTGCGGCAACAGTGAAACACTGCGGCAACAGTGACACTATCGGAGCAACAGTAGCACCTCTCAGTCAACAGTAACACCACTGGGGCAACAGTAACACCACTGGGGTAACAGTATCACCACTGGGGTAACAGTAACACCACTGGGGCAAGAGTATCTCCACTGGGACATCAGTAACACCGCTGGGGCAACAGTGACACCACTAGAGCAACAGTAACGCCACAGGGGCAACAGTGAAACCACTGGGGCAACAGTGAAACCACTGGATCAACAGTGACACCACAGGAGCAACAGACACCACTGGGTAAACAGTGTCACACTGGGGTAACTTTGACACAACTGGAGTACAAGTGACACCACTGGGACAACAGTGACATACTGAGGCAACAGTGACACTATTGGAACAACAGTAATACCAATGGGGCAACAGAAACACCACTGGGGAAACAGTAACACCACTGTAATAACAGTGACACCTCTGGAGCAACAGTGGCACCACTTGGGTAACAGTGACACCAATGGAGCAACAGTCACACCAATGGAGCAACAGTGACACCAATGGGGCAACAGTGACACCACTGGGGCAACAGTGACACCACTCGGGCAACAGTGACACCACTGGGGCAACAGTGACACTAATGGAGCAACAGTGACACCACTGGGGCTACAGTGACACCACTGGGGCAACAGTAGCACCACTGAAGAAACAGTAACACCACTGGGGAAACAATGACACTATTGGGACAACTGTGACACCACTGGGGCAACAGCAACACCGCTGGGACAACAGTGACACCACTGGGGCAACAGCAACACCGCTTGGGTAACAGTGACACCTTAATTTTTAAAGTGGAGAACTGGTAAGCCAGTGGAAGGCCTCGGTCAGATGACCAAAAGTTCCAGTAGCTCGTCATCACATGTTAAGTAAAAGGACACAAATGCAACTAATGTGACATTTTATTGAGGCAACGTTTCGCTCTCCAGGAGCTTTGTCGAACCGTTAGTCATCACATGATTAAGACCTGCGTCAGGAAACATTGCCTTGTTTCCTGACAAATCGTTCTCCTACTGCCTTTTCACGCGTCCTCCAATCCCTTGGATCATTTTTCATCAAGTAACCACTTTCCTAGTCTCCTGCTAATAGTGTTATGTTTCTTATGTATCCATCTTCGCCATCCTCTTCTTTCTTCACTGTTATCCTTCCACTCTATTGATTTCTCCTCTCCCACCTTCTCTTCCTTCACCACAAACTTTTCTCTTCCTTGGAACAAATTTATCTTATCTCACACCACTAAAAAAAAAAACATACCACGGGTGGGGTTCCAAACCGCGGTCAGAGAATCTCAAAATTTCAGACCGTCGCGTAAGCCACTGGGCCAGCTAGCTTCAATAAGATTAATCCAACTAGGTATATTTCTACACAATGAAAATGTTATCATAGGCACCACTGTGTCCACAAATGCAAGTTTTTACAGACGAATCTCCCGCTGGCGACGGTCTGGAGTTTTGAGACTCTCTGACCGCGGGTTCGAGCCCCACCCGTGGTATGGTTTGTTTCCAATCGTGTAATTACGATTTCGTGAGTCACACCACTAATATTTTTTTTTCTAAACAGAGTACACCTCCATTTCCTTAGATCCAAATCCTTGTACCCTGTTTCTTAATCCCTTTCTCCACCATCCTTCTAAATACTCCATTGGATATTCCCTAAGATTGTAACCGGCCAACCGGCTCCAGCTTTTGGGTAGCCACCTATGAATCCGCTTTTGAGGTATACCTCACTGTCTCCTGGCACTCGATCTGACATCCTGTGCTGGTTACCTTCTCTTCACTGTTATCTAGGTGATGTTTCTTCATTTGCTGACACCGCTCTCTCTCTTATACAACGTCTTTGACCCTAGGTAAAGGGACAAGATATGGTAATCATTTTAAACTTCTTCAGATATTTTACATACAATTTTAATTTTTAAGGTATTTAAGGTATTTTAGGGAAACAATTGCTAAGGTTTGGTTAGGTTCGGTTCGTCAGGAAACTGGACAAGTGTTTCCTGAAGCGAGTCAGATGATGACCCGCCGTTGGAGCTTTTGGTCATCTGACAGAGGCCTTCCGCTGGCTCACCGGTCCAACCCTCTAAAAATTAGGGTTGTCTAGTTATGATTGCTAAGGTGTTTGAAGCTCTAGCCATCTCTAATCAAGGTGTCATAAGGTGTTGAGGACTCTTTAATCAAGGTATTTTCAACAAATTTTAAGGTAAGTAAACTGACGTATAGTACTTAAAATATCCTAAATTAAGGTGATATAAGAGAGTTTTAGGTAATCACGGTAGAGTCCTTAATGAAAGGATTAGTTACAAAAGGTAAGGTGATCAAAGTTATTTAAAATTGTTTAGGGGATAATAAAGGTTTCAAGTTAATAATCTTTACGAAGGTGGAGTATTTTCCCATAAAAAAAAAATAATTATTTTTCACTACAAAGTAACATTTTCATTCTGACGTCAGTTTTATCATATAAATATAAATAATTCCCATAAAAAGTAAAACTTCACAGAGACGATTTTTCAAACCAAGTACATTTCCACACAAGAAACATTTCCACACAAGAAACATTTCCACACAAGAAACATTTCCACACAAGAAACATTTCCACACAAGAAACATTTCCACACAAGAAACATTTCCACACAAGAAACATTTCCACACAAGAAACATTTCCACACAAGAAACATTTCCACACAAGAAACATTTCCCCACAAGAAACATTGCCACACAAGAAACATTGCCACACAAGAAACATTGCCACACAAGAAACATTGCCACACAAGAAACATTGCCACACAAGAAACATTGCCACACAAGAAACATTGCCACACAAGAAACATTGCCACACAAGAAACATTGCCACACAAGAAACATTGCCACACAAGAAACATTACACAAAAATTCCACA
>WNWK01019989.1:0-36718 GCA_009830355.1 Cherax destructor | reverse complement strand
TGTGTATATACTCGAGGAATGGCGAATAACACATGGAGAACATATATCTCGATATACTGTACATTTAGAGTTTACTTTAATCCCAATAATCCCATATTTACGTGGTGAACGGGTTACATGAAGCCTTAGTGACCCTCGTGCGTCAATAAGCTTCAAATCCTATAAACCAACCAAAGAACCTTTAACTGAGGAGGAGGAGGTACAACCTACGGCCCAGGGGCTCAGTGAGACACACTTGACTGTCGAGTGTCATCTGTCTGAGAATTGTAGCAATGTTTTTTACCCATTTAGCTAGCACACATGAACTACTGAGCTAGTAGGGTCTTACCCACTCCCCGACATTACCACTCTGTAACCAGCTCTGGCTATTTATAAAAAAAAAAATATATTCAGTATTTTTTAATAAATAACACACTGGGTTTAACCGTTTATATCAATAATAAGAATCATGCAACCCGCACACGAAATTTCTGGTCATGCGGCCAACTATTCTAAAAATGGACTCTGCTGGCTTTGGGCAATATGAAGATTCGACCTCCCCCGCCTCTTTGCACCTCTTCCCGAAAATAATATTTTGAATAAGTTACGTAAATAAAGCTTTTTTTATATTACTATATATTAACAAGAGTAGCTTATGTTGCTAACATAGTTTTAATGTAAAAATTTAATTATGTATATACAGTATATATATATATATATATATATATATATATATATATATATATATATATATATATATATATATATATATATATATATATATATATATATATATATATATATATAAACCCATATGGGTTTAGGTTCTTGGGAATATAAAAACAGTAAGATTATCGTAAGTTATGAAAACTGGGTATTTTATACACATTAATCATTTTTTTTCCAAAATTAATAATAATTCACATCAAATCATTTCAGGCCCCAAAAACTATTCATTATGATAATGTGATTACAAGGTGCTTAAGAGAAGGAAAATAATGAATTAGAGGTGGTGTGCGTGCCACGATTTAATGATCCCATTTATAAGATGTCATTAGTGCGGGGAAATAATTGTAGTGTCGGGAGTTATTACACAGTTGTTATTGATGGTCTTGTGTCGGGGACTACCCGAGGCTGCTCGGGGACTACTCGGCGCTGCTCGGGGACTACTCGGGGCTGCTCCTCCTGACCTCCTTCTGTAATTAATGTTATCTTGTGGTTTTTTTTATAATTTTACGTATAAATGTATTATTGAAGTTTTGTTATTTGCATACACACACTCGCACGCGCGCGCATGCACATACATACGCGCATGCACACACATACATACATACACACACACAGGAGCTGATTCTCGACCCCTGCAACCACAATTAGGTGAGTACACACATTTTAGGAAGCATTTCTTCAGTCCCAGAGTGGTCAGGAAGTGGAATAGTCTGGGAAGTGATGTAGTGGAGGAAGGATCCATTCATGGCTTTAAGAAGAGGTATGATAAAGCTCATGGAGCAGGGAAAGTGACCTAATAGCGACCAGTGAAGAGGTGGGGCCAGGAACTGTGAATCGACCCCTGCAACCACAACTAGATAAGTTCAACTAGGTGAGTACACGCACATAAGGCCTGGTCACAGACCGGGCCGCAGGGGCGTTGACCCCTGGAACTCTCTCCAGGTAAACTCTCCAGGTACACACACACACACACACACACACACACAAACACACACACACACACACACACACACACACACACGGAGACTGGGGGCGAATATTACAATTTTCTTTCTAGGACCTTAGGGTGAGCGCAGCACGGAGCATATCTCCTGAGGAGAACATCAACCTAATATATCTTCCGCAACAAATGCGCATCTGGTGAATCTAAGTTTAGTTATCAGGAACCACCCTCACTTGATCAAGCCTATCAAGAAACTGGACAAAGTGTAGAGGTTTGCAACGATACTAGTCCCGAGCTAAGGGGTATGAGCTATGAGGAGAGGTTAAAGGATCTAAACCTTATGGTAATAGAGGAAAGAAATACTAGGGGTGATATAACAATTTACAAAGTACTGAGAGAAATTACTAGGGAGGACAGAAACAGAGTGTTCGAGAGGCTCAGCTCTGGAAGCTGAAAACACAGATGAGTCGCAGGAATGTTAGGAAGTATTTCTTCAGCCTCAGAGTAGTCAGGAAGAGCAATGACCTCGACAGTGAAGTGGTAACGGCAGGATCTACACACAGCTTTAAGAAGAGGTACGAGAGGGCTCTCGAAATGTTAGATGTATAGTACCCCGGGTTCTTAGGTTTGCTAGGCGCCCGTATGCTGCAGCAGTTATTTGGTTGATGTGCGCCTCAGGAGATGTGCCTGGTGTTATACTCACCCCAAGATCTTTTTCCTTGATTGAGGTTTGTAGTCTCTGGCCCCCTAGACTGTACTCTGTCTGTGGTCTTCTTTGCCCTTCCCCAATCTTCACGACTTTGCACTTGGTGGGGTTGAACTTCAGGAGCCAATTGCTGGACCAGGCTTGCAGCCTGTCCAGATCCCTTTGTAGTTCTGCCTGGTCCTCGTCCGATTGAATTCTCATCAACTTCACATCATCTGCAAACAGGGACACTTCGGAGTCTATTCCTTCCGCCATGTCATCATGTCGTTCACAAATACCAGAAACAGCACCGGTCCTAGGACTGACCCCTGTGGAACCCCACTCGTCACCGGCGCCCACTCTGACACCTCGCCACGTACCATGACTCGCTGCTGTCTTCCTGACAGGTATTCCCTGATCCATTGTAGTGCCTTCCCTGTTATCCCTGCCTGGTCCTCCAGCTTCTGCACTAACCTCTTGTGTGGGACTGTGTCAAACGCCTTCTTACAATCCAAGAATGTGCAATCTACCCACCCCTCTCTCTCTTGTCTTATTGCTCTCACCCTGTCGTAGAACTCCAGTAGGTTTGTGACACAGGATTTCCCGTCCCTGAAACCGTGTTGGTCGTCGTTGATAAGCTCATTCCTTTCTAGGTGCTCCACCACTCTTCTCCTGATAATCTTCTCCATGACCTTACATACTATACATTTCAGTGACACTGGTCTGTAGTTTAGTGCTACGTTCCTGTCTCCTTTTTTTTTAAATTTTAACTACATTTGCTGTCTTCCATACCTCAGGTAGTTGCCCTGTTTTGATAGATGTGTTGATGATTGTTGTTAGGGGTACACATAGCTCCTCTGCTCCCTCTCTCAGGACCAATGGAGAGATGTTATCCGGCCCAATCGCCTTTGAGGTATCTAGCTCGCTTAGTAGCCTCTTCACTTCCTCCTCAGTGTGTGTATTGTGTCCAGCACCTGATGGTGTACCCTACCTCTCCGTCTTTCTGGAGGCCCTTTTATCTCCTCTGTGAACACCTCTTTGAATCTCATGTTGAGCTCCTCACACACTTCACGGTCATTCCTTGTGACCTCCCCTCCTACCTTCCTCAGCCTGATCACCTGGTCCTTGACTGTTGTCCTCCTCCTGATGTGGCTGTACAGCAGCTTTGGGTCAGAATTGGCTTTCGCTGCTATGTCATTCTCGTAATGTCTTTGGGCCTCCCTTCTGACCTGTGCATATTCATTTCTGGATCTACGACTGTTCTCCTTATTCTCCTGGGTCCTTTGCCTTCTGTACCTCTTCCATTCCCTGGCACACTTGGTTTTGGCTTCCCTGCACCTTTGGGTGAACCACGGGCTCATCCTGGCTTTTTCGCTTCTCCTGTTACCCTTGGGTATAAACCTCTCCTCAGCTTCCTTGCAAATTGTTGTCATATATTCCATCATCTCGTCTACTGACTTCCCTGCCAGCTCTCTGTCCCACTGAACTCCGTGCAGGAAGTTCTTCATGCCCACGTAGTCGCCTTTCTTGTAGTTTGGGTTCATTTGTGCAGCCCTTCCTGCTTCCCCCTCCACTTGTAACTCTACTGTGTATTCGAAGCTTAGAACCATATGATCACTGGCCCCAAGGGGGCTTTCATGTGTGATGTCCTCAATATCTGCGCTACTAAGGTATGTATGTGTGTATGTATGTGTGTGTGTGTGTATGTATGTGTGTATGTGTGTATGTATGTGTGTGACCCAACAATTAAAATTTGCACCAAGAACTCATTACAGTTGTGACCGGGTGTAGACTAGTGAATTGCTCATTACTTTATAATTTGTTCATGATTGTAACCATGTATAAACTTAAGTAAATTTACTTACATGATTCATTACCTTTGTAACTTGTGAGTTCATTACCTTTGTAACTTGTCAGTTCATTACCTTTGTAACTTGTGAGTTCATTACCTTTGTAACTTGTTAGTTCATTACCTTTGTAACTTGTGAGTTCATTACCTTTGTAACTTGTGAGTTCATTACCTTTGTAACTTGTTAGTTCATTACCTTTGTAACTTGCTCAGCTATCAAAACTTTGGGGTCCAGTCCCTGGACCCATTATGTACCTCTGTAATCTTTTGACTACCACCCACAGGATGGGTATGGGGTGACTACCGCCCACAGGATGGGTATGGGGTGACTACCGCCCACAGGATATGTATGGGGTGACTACCGCCCACAGGATGGGTATGGGGTGACTACCGCCCACAGGATGGGTATGGGGTGACTACCGCCCACAGGATGGGTATGGGGTGACTACCGCCCACAGGATGGGTATGGGGTGACTACGCCCACAGGATGGGTATGGGGTGACTACCGCCCACAGGATGGGTATGGGGTGACTACCGCCCACAGGATGGGTATGGGGTGACTACCGCCCACAGGATGGGTATGGGGTGACTACCGCCCACAGGATGGGTATGGGGTGACTACCGCCCACAGGATGGGTATGGGGTGACTACCGCCCACAGGATGGGTATGGGGTGACTACCGCCCACAGGATGGGTATGGGGTGACTACCGCCCACAGGATGGGTATGGGGTGACTACCGCCCACAGGATGGGTATGGGGTGACTACCGCCCACAGGATGGGTATGGGGTGACTACCGCCCACAGGATGGGTATGGGGTGACTACCGCCCACAGGATGGGTATGGGGTGACTACCGCCCACAGGATGGGTATGGGGTGACTACCGCCCACAGGATGGGTATGGGGTGACTACCGCCCACAGGATGGGTATGGGGTGCATAATAAAGATATCAAACTAACAACTAACCCGGACTACAAAGTCATACATCTAACATCTCAACTTAGCTATGGTGTTAGCGTCATTGTTGTTCATAATCAAGGGTTTTCGTTGTATCATGAATTTTCACAGCATTATAGGTTTTCATAGCGTCATGGGCTTTTCATAGTCTCACGGGATTCTATACACATTTCCCGTAGAGATGAACGCAGTGTGTCTACTCTCTCAGTAAACAATCATTCTCTGGCGAATTGTTCCCTCGTTGGGCTGAGCTCTGGCGCACGTTAAGTATGCATTGGTTCCCTCTGACGGAATAAGCTTATCTTGCGGGCCACTATACCTCAATTGCCTTTCTGAATTGGGAATAATTTCACTTAACTTTAGGTCTTTGAATCCCTTATTCTCATATGCAGGCCATGAATATGGTAATTGTGTAGGAATTTCTTCGTAGATTGTTCCCCTTGGTGGCCCACAATACACAGGGGTCGTCTCTCCCCCAACACTCCACATCCACGGCTGCTCTGTTTCTCTCCACTTTCTCCCCGTCTCTCTTTTTACCCTTCTCCCTACCTTCTTCCAGTCCCACTCCCGTTTCCTCACCTTCTCCCTGCTCTTGCTGTGATGTCTTCCCAATTTCTTCCTGCCCTCCTTCCCTTCTTCCAATGTTTTTGTTATTCTTCCCTCTTCTCCCCACCCACCATTGTTGGTTTCTTAGTCAATTAAAGTATTTCGTTCACCACAAGTCAGGTGGGTGTGGAGGCTCTGTCAGGTGGGTGTGGAGGCTCTGTCAGGTGGGTTTGGAGGCTCTGTCAGGTGGGTTTGGAGGCTCTGTCAGGTGGGTGTGGAGACTCTGTCAGGTGGGTGTGGAGGCTCTGTCAGGTGGGTTTGGAGGCTCTGTCAGGTGGGTGTGGAGGCTCTGTCAGGTGGGTGTGGAGGCTCTGTCAGGTGGGTGTGGAGGCTCTGTCAGGTGGGTGTGGAGGCTCTGTCAGGTGGGTGTGGAGGCTCTGTCAGGTGGGTGTGGAGGCTCTGTCAGGTGGGTGTGGAGGCTCTGTCAGGTGGGTATGGAGGCTCTGTCAGGTGGGTGTGGAGGCTCTGTCAGGTGGCGTATGGAGGCTCTGTCAGGTGGGTGTGGAGGCTCTGTCAGGTGGGTGTGGAGGCTCTGTCAGGTGGGTGTGGAGGCTCTGTCAGGTGGGTGTGGAGGCTCTGTCAGGTGGGTGTGGAGGCTCTGTCAGGTGGGTGTGGAGGCTCTGTCAGGTGGGTGTGGAGGCTCTGTCAGGTGGGTGTGGAGGCTCTGTCAGGTGGGTGTGGAGGCTCTGTCAGGTGGGTGTGGAGGCTCTGTCAGGTGGGTGTGGAGGCCTGTCAGGTGGGTGTGGAGGCTCTGTCAGGTGGGTGTGGAGGCTCTGTCAGGTGGGTTTGGAGGCTCTGTCAGGTGGGTTTGGAGGCTCAGCGGAAGTGTTCCACGGACCCTAAACTCTCCCTGGTTAAACATCTGTCATCACGTGCTGTCACAGCGTTAAGTTTAGAAAGATGTTGGCAATGATTCTGTAATTTATTGTTAAGAGACGTCTATAAGAGACTAGAGTCATGTGGCCAAAGAGCAAAGACATCATCTACATAGTGAAGCCAGAGAGAAGGACGTACACCAAAAGTAGGAAGCAAAACTGTATCAAAATACTCCACAAATAGTTAAGAAGAATAGGGAATAGAACAGAGTCCATAGCAACACCAAAAGTTTGAGAATAAAGTTAACCTTGAAAGGAAATTGAGTTTGAGTCCACACAAAGGCGAATTAGGTGAAGGAAGACATCAGTGGGGGTTAGCGAGATGAAATAGTCCATCACGTCTTTGTTCAACGGCCCCACGACTCTGGTCTCTCACTCGTTTCTTGATGCCCATGACGACCTTGTTCCTTCTATTAAAAGATGTCTAGCTGCATTTACAGTCATCCAGTCACTGGTTATGCCGTATATCAGATCCAGAGAAATATTCGATGACTTCAGTCTACAGATGGATGTATTGAGGTTTAAATAGGCACGTGAGCAAATATTAGAGTGTATTTATTAGAAAACTCTTCTGTCTTGGGACTTTAATCTCTTCTGTGATACAAGGTCCAATAATGTGTGTTAAAAGTGATCAGGGTCACAGGATCGAAACGTTTGCTAATATGTGCTAGTGACTGTATCTTTTTAAGACCGCTTTGTAGCAATCAATTACCAAGGTTTATATCTACAGATGAACTAAAATAGTGAGACAAGTAAGTCACCTGACTGGTTGTGTACAGGTAACATGCAGTCTTGCTGACCCTCGTGTTGTCTATAGCATCTATACTTCATGAACGAATCTAAACCAATGATTTCACACACCGCTTGTCTATCTCACTATTATAAAACTGTAAGAGTAATTTTGCAGAGGTTACATCTCGGCAACATTCTTCTAAGATTTCTTATTGATTTTCCGAACTAATACTTGCTCCATGTGTGTCGCTAAAAGCGTTTTGCAATAATGGAGCCAATGCGAGAATCGACATCTTCGGTGCTAAAGGCGTTTTGTAATTTGGGGAAAAATGCATACCATTAGCAAGCCTCTGAGAGAACTTTTAACGTTTTACTGATAGTCTCTTGTTTCACAGAACGCCGCCCAAATAGCATATCTGGGAGCGTTTAACTTAATAACCTCTCCTTCGCCAGCTCTCTGCAGGTGTTTAATGAATTGTATTAACTGTGCGGTTAGCTCAATGAAGTTTTGAGAGTCATATTAGATATTAAAATTTGAAGAAAGTGCCGATGAAGAGAGAGAGATTGAGATAGAGAAAATGAAGGAGAAGAGAGAGAGAGAGAGAGAGAGAGAGAGAGAGAGAGAGAGAGAGAGAGAGAGAGAGAGAGAGAGAGAGAGAGAGAGAGAGAGAGAGAGAGAGAGGCAATTAATGCGTTTGTAGAAGTATTTAGCAAACATTACAGAGTTTCATGGTCAAGGCTGAGGGACTCACCACCTCATATCCCACTTTCTCCAGTACAATATTTCTGTAGTGAATTGAAAGAATAAAGCCACTGATTGGCGATTGTCTTCATAATGAAGATGTCCAGGTGCTGCACTGTGTCAGGTGCTGCAACGTCCATGTGTCACTGTGTCCAGGTGCAGCTATCTGTGTCCAGTTGAAGATGCTGCACTGATGTGCCAGGTGTCTGCATCTGTGTCCAGGTGCTGCACCTGTGTCCAGGTGCTGCACCTGTGTCCAGGTGCTGCACCTGTGTCCAGGTGCTGCACCTGTGTCCAGGTGCTGCACCTGTGTCCAGGTGCTGCACCTGTGTCCAGGTGCTGCACCTGTGTCAGGCACTGTGTCTGGCACTGTGTCATTGCTGGTTCTTCAATTTAGCTTTTAATAGGAAAAAGCTGTGTTTTTTTATTTATCTTTAAATACTCTCTGACTGAGACAGAAATATGAATATCTTTATTTTTGTTTGTTTGTTACATTTCTCTATCCACGTGGCTTCTGTCTCTCCTTTTATGTTCCAAAATTTATTGCATCCCATTGTGCCTTCTATTCGCTTCAACTCTTTGCCCTGCTGTTCCATCCTTGATGTTAGTTGATGCTATTGGCTGCTGGGAGATCTTCTCCAGCATCTCTGTCTATGCAGAGGTATATATCATATGTC
Source organism: Cherax destructor (assembly GCA_009830355.1). NCBI lineage: Eukaryota > Metazoa > Arthropoda > Malacostraca > Decapoda > Parastacidae > Cherax > Cherax destructor. Next base: position 27,944 of record WNWK01019989.1, on the reverse strand, counting down.
ACTGAATATATAACTCTATAAATCAATGTATGTATCATTGTATATGTAACTATATATCACTCTATGTGTTATTGAAGTATAAACATCTTGGACCTCTATAAATTCTTGCTTTTCCGAGCTCCCGTGTCAACACGTGGTGGTAGATGAGGTTGTGTGATGGTAAAGGTAATGGGGATACAGGAGGCAATAATGACACTACTACTACTAGTATTAATAAGAATAATAATAATAAGTAGTAGTAGTATCAAATTCATAGGGAAGCGTTACCTGCAACATTCATTTTCACCTTTGTTACACAACCTCTCATCTGCACCACCTTTTATATACCTTTCATGAGTACCGAGAGTTTTCCTATTGCCGGAGCTGTGCCATGGGCCAGGCTCGTCTGGTGTTTGCCTGGTCAACCTGGCTGTTGATGCTGACGGCCCGTTGGCCCACATATGCCACCTGTCACCTTGCATCATTCGTCACTACAGACCAGATGGGTAGGGTAAAAGACCAGTTGGGTAAGGGAAAGGATGCATGATATTTTTTTACTCATCTGGGCAGAATCATCAAATTTATAGGCCCGTATTTACCACTTCCAGGGATCACATTTGAGGAGTTTCTCAACATTGTATACGTATGTAATTCTTTTTCATTTTCTTTGCCACGATGAAGCCATCAAATAATAGGTTCTTTCACTCTTTCTTCCGATTCCCTACTAGGAGCCTCACACTCCACATTCATTACAAAAATACAACAGGAGGGTAAAAAGTGGAGGTCTAGTCTCTTATAGGATCTGTTTTCGATAGCTGGTGACTGTCGTGTTCTCCTTTTCTCCTGGGGCTCACAAACACACCAGTGTCTAGGTTGTATCTTCCTCTGGGGCTCACAAACACACCAGTGTCTAGGTTGTATCTTCCCCTGGGGCTCATAAACACACCAGTGTCTAGGTTGTATCTTCCCCTGGGGCTCATAAACACACCAGTGTCTAGGTTGTATCTTCCCCTGGGGCTCATAAACACACCAGTGTTTAGGTTGTATCTTCCCCTGGGGCTCATAAACACATCAGTGTCTAGGTTGTATCTTCCCCTGGGGCTCATAAACACACCAGTGTCTAGGTTGTATCTTTCCCTGGGGCTCATAAACACACCAGTGTCTAGGTTGTATCTTCCCCTGGGGCTCATAAACACACCAGTGTCTAGGTTGTATCTTCTTCTGGGGCTCATAAACACACCAGTGTCTAGGTTGTATCTTCCCTGGGGCTCATAAACACACCAGTGTCTAGGTTGTATCTTCCCTGGGGCTCATAAACACACCAGTGTCTAGGTTGTATCTTCCCTGGGGCTCATAAACACACCAGTGTTTAGGTTGTATCTTCCCTGGGGCTCAAAACACACAGTGTCTAGGTTGTATCTTCCCTGGGGCTCATAAACACACCAGTGTCTAGGTTGTATCTTCCTTGGGGCTCATAAACACACCAGTGTCTAGGTTGTATCTTCCCTGGGGCTCATAAACACACCAGTGTCTAGGTTGTATCTTCCTCTGGGGCTCATAAACACACCAGTGTCTAGGTTGTATCTTCCCCTGGGGCTCATAAACACACCAGTGTCTAGGTTGTATCTTCCCCTGGGGCTCATAAACACACCAGTGTCTAGGTTGTATCTTCCCCTGGGGCTCATAAACACACCAGTGTCTAGGTTGTATCTTCCTCTGGGGCTCATAAACACACCAGTGTTTAGGTTGTATCTTCCCCTGGGGCTCATAAACACATCAGTGTCTAGGTTGTATCTTCCCCTGGGGCTCATAAACACACCAGTGTCTAGGTTGTATCTTTCCCTGGGGCTCATAAACACACCAGTGTCTAGGTTGTATCTTCCCTGGGGCTCATAAACACACCAGTGTCTAGGTTGTATCTTCCTCTGGGGCTCATAAACACACCAGTGTCTAGGTTGTATCTTCCCCTGGGGCTCATAAACACACCAGTGTCTAGGTTGTATCTTCCCTGGGGCTCATAAACACACCAGTGTCTAGGTTGTATCTTCCCTGGGGTTCATAAACACACCAGTGTCTAGGTTGTATCTTCCCTGGGGCTCATAAACACACCAGTGTCTAGGTTGTATCTTCCTCGGGGCTCATAAACATACCAGTGTTTAGGTTGTATCTTCCCCTGGGGCTCATAAACACATCAGTGTCTAGGTTGTATCTTCCCCTGGGGCTCATAAACACACCAGTGTCTAGGTTGTATCTTTCCCTGGGGCTCATAAACACACCAGTGTCTAGGTTGTATCTTCCCCTGGGGCTCATAAACACACCAGTGTCTAGGTTGTATCTTCCTCTGGGGCTCATAAACACACCAGTGTCTAGGTTGTATCTTCCCTGGGGCTCAAAACACACCAGTGTCTAGGTTGTATCTTCCCCTGGGGCTCATAAACACACCAGTGTCTAGGTTGTATCTTCCCCTGGGGCTCATAAACACACCAGTGTCTAGGTTGTATCTTCCCTGGGGCTCATAAACACACCAGTGTCTAGGTTGTATCTTCCCCTGGGGCTCATAAACACACCAGTGTTTAGGTTGTATCTTCCCTGGGGCTCATAAACACACAGTGTCTAGGTTGTATCTTCCCTGGGGCTCATAAACACACAGTGTCTAGGTTGTATCTTTCCCTGGGGCTCATAAACACACCAGTGTCTAGGTTGTATCTTCCCTTGGGGCTCATAAACACACCAGTGTCTAGGTTGTATCTTCCTCTGGGGCTCATAAACACACCAGTGTCTAGGTTGTATCTTCCCCTGGGGCTCATAAACACACCAGTGTCTAGGTTGTATCTTCCCTGGGGCTCATAAACACACCAGTGTCTAGGTTGTATCTTCCCCTGGGGCTCATAAACACACCAGTGTCTAGGTTGTATCTTCCTGAAGAACGCTTTATAGCACTTGTTCAGGGAGGGAATGACTGTCGTTTAGTACATTAACCTTCTCACTAACTTCGTATCTTTGGTGCACAGATCATTCGCTTATTTTACGCCCTTGTCCACGTCTGTATCAATGATTCGTCACAGAAGCAGCTTATATTACTGCTGCTGCTGCTGCTGCTGCTGCTGCTGCTGCCTGCTGCTGCTGCTGCTGCTGCTGCTGCTGCTGCTGCTGCTGCTGCTGTTACTGCTGCTGTTCTGATCATCCTGCCCAACATGCATGAAATCGCATGTTACGAAGACAGTTCTCTCTCGTGTTTTATATCATAATGTGATATATACAAAATCATCACCAGAAGAAGACCGTATTTGCTAGAAAGTTACGTGCAATACTGACTAACTTTAAAATAGCCTTAAATACGTTGATGAAGACAAGTTAAAGAATGTCTCATGCGGAATGTTAGGCTAAATGTTATGCAGATGTATCGAGGCAGCATTGAAAGAAACAAGGACAAAATGAAAAAAAGCAAATACATGCCATGAAATGTTCATGCATTTAAAATAAAGAACGATGAACAGAAATTTAAGAAAAAAAAATTGTATGTATTGAAAAAATAGGAAAAGAGACAAGATATCCACCGGTAAATGCATACATATAAATGAGAAAACAGTAGTCATTTTTAAACCAGCAGCGGCAGAGAGAAGTGTATACACGAGAGGTACCAACTCTTCCTCTGGTTTGCTCACACCATCATAACCAACTCTGCGAGGAGACAAGGACATTCATCAGGTGACCACCTTCACACCTGAACCGCGTCAACCTTAAACAAACACCCTCGTCAACACACGACTCAACATCCGTTTCAGCCAGCAACACACGAACACAAAATATAGTTCCAGTATTTACATGGTCTCAAAGGACATTTACATGGTCTCAAAGGACGTTTCAAAGAACCCAGCAATTCTTGAACCTCCCGTCTGCACCCTCGCAGGACTCGTAGACGGACAAGAGCGACCCACACACGCGACCTGCGTTGCAAAACACCTCTAGTGCTACTTCGACCCGCAATCAAATTTGCCCAGGATGGATTTCCTTACCCGGGAGTGGACGGTGTGTTCTGGGTGAGTGAGGTTGGAAGAGTTCTCTGAAAACTTTGTAAAGTATTGAGAGATATTTTGTTTTCCCAGCTCACGTTGGTGTATGTAACGTTTGAGGGGGTTATATACTAATCCGGGTAGAGAAGAGATATTTGTCTCGTGGTCCACGAGACAAAGTCCAAGACTTGTCTCGTGGTTCATGATACACGTCTTGAACGTCGCATCGAGCACCACAAGACATGTCTGGAAGCTCGCTACTAGCACCAAGAGCTCCCGGCACACCTTGTAATGTTTACATGCTGAGCACTGACAAAATACCTTCCGTGAGTGAGAGAAAATATGTAAATATTAATAGACATTTGAACATTGTAAAAGATTGTACATGTGAGGTAAGATGACGTGAGGTGAAAGTACGTCAGCCAGTAAAAGAGGAGAGTTAAGTTTAAGTCATCAGAAAAACTGGATTAGAGCTCATCGAAATCAGAACAGGAAAAGATGAGGTGAGAAATCACAAGAGCAACAATAGTGTTGATGAGAAAGACACATGTGTAACACCTAGGTATCTTTACCAACGAAACGTTTCGTCATGAATGATACCCAAGTGTTGCACACTTGTCTTTCTGATGGGTGTAGTGTACCATTTATAATATGAAACGGTTTTCTTGGCAACTAGAACGAGAGGAACCGAGTCTCTCAGACACCTATGACCTGTGAAGCAAGAGTTAGGTCCTCAGTCACCCTAATAGGAAAACCTAGCGAGTATGGACGTAGTAGACGTGTGTGTGTAGCAAGGCAGCTAAGGTTCTTTCCTAAATGATTGATCGTCCCTGACAAACTATTACAGGTGTAAACAAGGTTTGATGGAGGCTGCACCCCTTGCTTGCCTTACATAAGAGACAGACATCAATCAGTCTCGCTACATCAACACCGACCACGCCCCTCCAGGCTAATCATAGTTAGACTTTATTATCTCTACCCTATCTCTCTCCCCTCGTTCCCTTTTATTACTGTTTCCCCTCTTTTACTTCTCTTACCCTTCTTTTACTGCTACTTCCCCTCTTTGCCTTCCCATCCCAAACACAGCCTTTTATTACTGCTCCTACTCCCTAAAGGGAGGTTCCTTGATGTGCTGACGGGCTCTTGGTCCAAGGAATTGTATCTGCCCTCTCCTTCCCTATATTAAACCTCAGGGCTTCCCGTTCCCCCCAGGCGCTGTATAATACATCTCTTATTAAATTAATAATAATAATAATAATAATAACAATAATTATAAAAACTAGATGTATTTCGGTCGCTGCTGGATCCCACAAAGGTCTCCCAGTATCGCATAACCCCAGCCCCTTGTACTTCCATGCACGCGAAAGGTATAGTGCAGAGTATAGCATAAGCTTTTACTGCAGTTATATATTAACCTGGAAGATTTAAAGTAAAAGGAACGAGGCGCTCACAAGTTATCACATGGAAACTAATTTCCCAGTTTCTTCAATGAAAGCTGACAAATTAGGATATACACAGCTCAACATATATTCAAATTTTTCAACAAAAAAGACCAGCTTTCAAACTTGAAAGTCAAACTGAAGAGACATTCTGTAGTCATCTCACATAGATCAAAGTTCCATAATACACTAACACTAAGTTTGAAGCCGCTCAGAAGTTGCATTATCAAGTTATCGGGTTGAAGGTTTCAGTCCAATCGGACGAGGAACTCGCAGATTATCTTATCAAAGACAGTATTTAAATTTTTCCCATTTCTTCAATTAAAATGGCAAGTTGTGATCTACAAAGATCAAAATCAATTTAAATTTTGTCTCTAAGTAAGATTGACCAAACAAACCAGGGGACACATGAAACATTAAAAATACTCAGAGGATTTGATAGGGCAGACATGGATAGACTGTTCGAGAGGCAGAAAACAGGTACACGAGGGCATAGATGGAAGTTAAAGACACAGATGAAACATATGAGCTTAACGAAGAAGTAGCAGATGCAGGTTTCATACGTAGTTTAAAGAATGGGTATGACAGGGATTACGAGGCTAGAGTTGCGTAAATCATGAGAACGCAAGCTAAGAGACAGTGCTAGGAGACTAGACCCCTGCAACCACAAATAGGTGAGCACACATACACACACAGTAGCGACCAGTAAAGAGGTGGGGCCAGGAGCTATGAATTGATCCATAAACAACAATTAGGTGAGTACAGTACTTCTTCAGTCATAGAATTGTCAGGAAGTTTAACAGTAGTGGAGGCAGGATCCATACACACCTTCAAGAAGAGGTATGATAAAGGTAATTGAGCAGAGAGAGAGTGGACCTACTAGCGACCAGTGAAGAGGCGGGGCCAAGAGCTATGAATCGACCCCTGCAACCACAACTAGGTGAGTACACACACACGTAATATCATAATTGATGAACACAGAGATGATGTTGATGGTAGTTACTATATACACAAGAAAGTGAGGTGAGGAATGGGTGAGTGTGGAGTGGGTGTGTGGGCTGTAGGTGGGAGTGGGATGTAGTGGGTGGGGAGTGTGGAGAGATGGTCGGGTGAGTGGGGTGTGTGGTGGGCTGGTAGGGTGGGTTGAGGAAGCAGAAGTGACCACACCCACCACTAACGAGGTAACCACACATTGTGCCTCACTCCATTGCTCCCTCCTGCCCACCTGCCGAGGCAGGTCGATGCGGCCAGAAAGGAAGAAGAGGAGGAGGAACAAAAGGAGGAGAAGGAAGTAGTGAAGGGGAGAGGGAGGTGTGAGAGGTGACGAATGATGGCTGGTGAGGTGGTGGTGGTGGTGGGCGGCGCAGTTCACGTCTGCTGCCGAACAAAATTTATCTGAAAAAAACAAATCACAAATCATTCATTCTTCGCAGTTAACCTGCACATTTTAAATGAAAACTAAACGACGTTTCGACCGATCTTTTGACCATCATCAAGTATTGGAAAAAGACACAAATTGCAATCATTTAGGACATTTGGGTGACCGCAGTCCAGGGACCTAAACGTTTCCAATAAATATATCTTAAATTATTGCAATTTGTGCCTTTTCTATCTCCTGTCAGAATTATGTATCTTTGTGTCCATTAAAAGTGTCCTGGCTAGTGTTAGAAGCACACAGTTGTAAGCAAAGAACTACAGACCAATTGCGCTAACGTCCCATATCATAAAAATCTTTGAAAGGGTTCTAAGAAGCAAGATCGCCACCCATCTTGATACCCATCAATTGCACAACCCAGGACAGCATGGGTTTAGAGCAGGCCGCTCCTGTCTGTCCCAACTACTGGACCACTACGACAAGGTCCTGGATGCTCTAGAAGATAAACAGAATGCAGATGTTATATACACAGATTTTGCAAAAGCCTTTGACAAGTGTGACCACTTGTCAAAGTGGTCACAAAGTGGTAGATGGATTTATAATTTCCTAACACATAGAACACAAAGAGTAGTAGTCAACAGAGTAAAGTCTGAGGCAGCTACTGTGAAAAGCTCTGTTCCACAAGGCACAGTACTTGCTCCCATCTATTCCTCATCCTCATATCAGACATTGACAGGGATATAAGCCACAGTGCTGTGTCTTCCTTTGCAGATGACACCCGAATCTGTATGACAGTGTCCACCGTTGAAGACACTGCAAGACTCCAAGCAGACATAAACCAAATCTTTAAATGGGCTGCAGAAAACAATATGAAGTTCAATGATGAGAAATTTCAATTACTCAGATACAGAAAACGTGAAGAAATTAAAATCTCATCGGAGTACAAAACTAATTCCAACCACACAATAGAGCGAAAAACTAATGTCAAAGACCTGGGAGTGTTCATGTCAGAGGATCTCACCTTCAAGGACCATAACAATGTAGCAATTGCATCTGCTCGAAAAATGACAGGATGGATAATGAGAACCTTCAAAACCAGGATGCCAAGCCCATGTTGACACTTTACAGATCGCTTGTTCTATCTAGGCTGGAATATTGCTGCACACTAACTGCACCTTTCAAGGCGGGTGAAATTGCTGACCTTGAAAATGTGCAGAGAACCTTCACGGCACGCATAAGTGCGATAAACCACCTCAACTACTGGGAACGCTTGAAGTTCCTAAACCTGTACTCTCTAGAACGCAGGCGGGAGAGATACATTATTATATACACATGGAAAATTCTCGAGGGCTTAGTACCAAACTTGCACACAAAAATCACTCCCTACGAAAGCAAAAGACTCGGCAGGCGATGTAACATTCCCCCAATGAAGAGCAGGGGTGCCACTAGCACGTTGAGGGACAACACAATAAGTGTGAGGGGCCCAAGATTGTTCAACTGCCTCCCAGCATACATCAGGGGGATTACCAACAAGCCCCTGGCTGTCTTCAAGCAGGCACTGGACAGGCACCTCAAGTCGGTACCTGATCAGCCGGGCTGTGGTTCGTACGTTGGACTGCGTGCGGCCAGCGTAACAGCCTGGTTGATCAGGCTCTGGTCCAACAAGAGGCCTGGTCACGGACCGGGCCGCGGGGGCGTTGACCCCTGGAATTCTCTCCAGGTAGACTCCAGGTGTGTGTACTCACCTAGTTGTGGTTGCAGGGGTCGAGTCATAGCTCCTGGCCCCGCCTCTTCACTGGCCGCTACTGTGTGTGTGTATGTGTGTGTGTATGTGTGTATGTGTGTGTGTGTATATATGTGTGTGTATGTGTGTGTGTATGTGTGTGCGTATGTGTGTGTGTATGCGTGTGTGTACTCACCTAATTGTACTCACCTAATTGTGGTTGCAGGGGTCGAGACTCAGCTCCTGGCTCCGCCTCTTCGCTGTCCGTTACTGGGTCTCTGCTCTCCCTGCTACATGAGCTTTATCATACCTTGTCTTAAAACTATGTATGGTTCCCGCCTCCACTATATCGTTCGCTAGACTATTCCACTTCCTGACTACTCTATGGCTGAAGAAATGCTTCCTAACATCCCTTTGACTCATCTGAGTCTTCCGCTTCCAGTTGTGCCCCCTTGTTTCTGTGTTCCCTCTCTAGAACATCCTGTCACTATCTACTTTGTCGATTCTCCGCAATATTTTGTAAGTCGTTATCATGTCTCCTCTAACCCTTCTGTCCTCCAGTGTTGTTAGTCTTATTTCCCTCAACCTTTCTTCATAGGACAGTCCCCTGAGTTGTGGAACTAGCCTTGTCGCAAACCTTTGCACTTTCTCTAATTTCTTGACGTGCTTGACCAGGTGTGGGTTCCAGACTGGTGCTGCATACTTTAGTATGGGCCTGACATACACGGTGTACAGTGTCTTGAACGATTCCTTGTTAAGGTAACGGAACGCTAATCTTAGGTTTGCCAGTCGCCCATATGCTGCCGCAGTTATCTGGTTGATGTGTGTTTCCGGAAACGTGCTTGGCGTTATACTCACCCCATGGTCTTTCTTCTTTGATGAGGTTTGTAGCCTTTGTCCACCTAGCCTGTACTCTGTCAGCGGTCTTATTTGCCCTTCTCCGATCTTCATGACTTTGCATTTAGTGGGATTAAATTCGAGAAGCCAATTGCTAGACCAGATGTCAAGCTTGTCCAGGTCTCTTTGAAGTCCTGCTTGTTCTTCATCCGATGTGATTATCCTCATTAATTTCACATCATCTGCGAACAGAGACACTTCTGAGTCTATCCCGTCTGTCATGTCATTCACATATACCAAGAATAGCACTGGTCCTAGGACTGACCCCTGCGGTACACCGCTCGTCACAGGCGCCCACTGTGATACCTCATCGCGCACCATGACCAGTTGTTGCCGCCCTGTGAGGTATTCCCTGATCCATTTCAGTGCCCTTCCTGTTATACACGCTTGGTCTTCCAACTTCTTTACTAATATCATATGAGGAACTGTGTCGAAGGCCTTCCTGCAGTCCAGGAAAACGCAATCAACCCACCCTTTTCTCTCTTGCCTTACCTCTGTTACTTTATCATAGAACTCCAGGAGGTTTGTTACACAGGATTTGCCTTCCCTGAATCCGTGCTGTCTGGCATTGATTATCCTGTTCAGCTCAAGGTGCTCCACCATTCTTTTCCTGATGATTTTCTCTAAGACTTTGCACACTATACACGTAAGTGACACCGGTCTATAGTTTAGTGCCTCTTTTCTGTCTCCTTTTTTAAAGATGGGGACTACGTTAGCCTTTTTCCATACCTCAGGTAGCTGCCCAGTTTCAAGGGATGTGTTGAATATTATGGTAAGTGGCACACTCAGTACCTCAGCTCCTTCCCGAAGGACCCACTGGGAGATATTGTCGGACCCATCGCCTTTGAGGTATCGAGGTCACTGAGTAACTGCTTCACCTCCTCCTCAGTTGTGTGTATGCCCTCCAGCACTTGATACATCCCTTGTTGGTGATGCACCCTGTCCTGTCTACCCAGTTGCCTTCCTGCCTCCACTGTGAATACTTTTTTAAACCTCGAGTTGAGCTCCTCACATACCTCTTGATCGTTGCTTGTGAGTTCCCCATCTTCTCTCCTCAGCCTTATCACCTGGTCCTTGACTGTTGTCTTCCTTCTGATGTGACTGTACATCAGTTTCGGGTCAGACTTGACTTTCGATGCTATGTCATTCTCGTACTGTTTCTGGGCCTCCCTCCGCACCTGTGCATACTCGTTTCTAGCTCTTCGACTAATCTCTTTGTTTACTTGGGTTCTTTGCCTTCTGTACCTTTTCCATTCTCTGACACTCTGAGTTTTTACCTCCCTGCACCTTTGGGTAAACCAAGGGCTCTTTCTGGCCTTTCCATTTAATCTTTTTCCTTTGGGTATAAACCGTTCCTCTGCCTCCTTGCACTTTGTCGCTACATATTCCATCATTTCATTTACTGACTGTCCTTCCATTTCCCTTTCCCACTGAACCTCCTGCAGGAAATTCCTCATACCCGTGTAGTCCCCTCTTTTAAAGTCTGGTTTGTCTCTTTCTGTACCATTTTCCCTCTCCACCTGTAGCTCTACAATGTACTCAAAGCTCAGCACCATATGGTTGCTGGCTCCCAGGGGGCTCTCGTGTGTTATGTCTTCAATATCTGAGCTGTTCAGGGTGAATACAAGGTCCACCCTTGCTGGTTCGTCCTCTCCTCTCTCTCTGGTCGTGTCCCTGACATGTTGGTGCATCAGGTTTTCCAGTACCACGTCCATCATCTTGGCTCTCCAAGTTTCTGGACCCCCACGTGGTTCTTGGTTCTCCCAGTCGATCTCCTTGTGGTTGAAATCGCCCATGACCAGTAACTTCGCTCTGCTAATGTGCGCTTTTCTTGCCACCTCCGCCAGAGTGTCCACCCTTGCTCTGTTGTTCTCGTCATATTCCTCTCCTGGCCTCCTGCAGTTCTGTGGTGGGTTATACATCACTGCAATGACTATCTTGTGTTCCTCAGACTGGATGGTACCTACTATAAAGTCCCTTTCTCTACACACCTCCATTCCTTCCATTTCCTCGAATCTCCAATGGTTCCTTACGAGCAGTGCGACCCCTCCTCCCTCCCCCTGCTCCTTCTATCTTTCCTCAGAATCTGATATCCCTGTGGGAAGATTGCGTCTGTTATTGCCTCATTGAGTTTAGTTTCTGTGACGGCTATGATGTCTGGTTACATCTCACCTATTCTTTCATTCCACTCTTTATACTTATTCATGATTCCATCCGCATTTGTGTACCAAACCTTGAACCTCGTTTCCAATACTGTGGCCCTGGGGAGATCCTGGTGGGTTAGGGGGAAGTGGGAAGGGTGCTCATAGGGGGTTGGCGCATGGGTGGGGGGGTTGTATGGTTGGGGTATGGGTTGGTGGGGTGGGGTTTGGGATGGGGGGGTAGTTGTGAGGGTGGGTTTTGGGTTGCTGGGGTGGGGACAGGGGGAATGATGTGTGTGATGTGTGTGTGTGTGTGTGTGTGTGTGTGTGTGTGTGTGTGTGTGAATATATTAGAAAATTGGATACATCTGCAGTGTGCTTCTACTCTATACTGTATAACAATTACACAGTGGAAACAAAAGGAGAGTAAGTCTCCCTGTCATATTTTGATGATATCGTCAAGTTTTCCTTTTTCATTGCTACGGCAGCATCACGGGTTTCCTTCCAGCAGATCTGGAGTCACTGTCACGCAGATAGATGCAAATATGCAGATAGAATCCTCCATTATTTCACCGTGTTCCATTCTTGTTTTAATTAAACGGAGTGGAAATCCTACTATATGCTATGTTATTCACTGTATACCGGCTGGGCAGGTAAGCCAGCGGAAGGCGTCGGTTAAATGCCCGAAAGCTCCCTTGAGTGGGTCAGCGCACGAATACGAACTGCGTTAGTTGAAAAATTTAATTTCTTATAACGAACAAAATACTACCACCGAGCAGGAGACAGGTTGGTTGGTTGGTTAATGGGGTTTAAAACCTGTCGACTACACGAGGGTCAGGCTGCATGTCACCTGTTCACCACCAGTCAAGAATTAAAAATAAACTCTCAGTCTATATAAACTGAAAGACATACACCTCATGGCGCTTATAACCTTTATTCATGACGGTTGTTAGCAAATACTCACGAGTTATAACAAATACAGACAGGAAAAATAAACAAGTATACACAATTCATCTATCATTACATCGTAATAGCATGAAAAAAAATACTCAAGTTACCTCTGTTTTTCGTTATTACTAACAGCTGCCCGCCCTTACTGTTCCCTTATTCACAAAAAATGAAAAACGCAAACAAAAGAGCGAGTGAACCTTCGTCACTTAGCTGGCGTCCGGTGTTAATGCTGAGCTGCGCCCCTGATTACTGGCACCACGGTGAAGGTGGAGAGTGCCACAGGTGCTGACACCAGGGTGAAGGTGGAGAGTGCCACAGATGCTGACACCAAGGTGAAGGTGGAGAGTGCCACAGGTGCTGACACCAGAGTGAAGGTGGAGAGTGCCACAGGTGCTGACACCAGAGTGAAGGTGGAGAGTGCCACAGGTGCTGGGAAGAAGAGAGTAGTAGTGAAGGCAGATGTAAAAGGAGGGAGAACTGTAAGGGGAGATTTAAAAGAAGGGAGAGAATTGAATGTGATATGTATAGAAAGGAAGGGAGAGGAAGAGACGTGAGGGGAGATATAAAGGGAGACACAGAAAGTGAGAGAAAAATGACAGGAGATGTAGAGAAAGAAGTTGTAAAAGAAGGGAGGAGAATAATACGAAAAAAATAAAGATCACAAGGAGTAAAATTCATTACATTTTCATTAAAGATCAAAATGAAGGTAACATAAACACACTTCACTTTTTACATATTTTATAACAAAAAAGGTACAATACCGTGACTGGAACAATACACACACAACCCGCACATAAAAAAAGAGAGGAGCTTACGACGACGTTTCGGTCCAACATGGACCATTTACTTTTAAATGGACCAAGTCGGACCGAAACGTCGTCGTAAGCTCCTCTCTTTTTTATATGTGCGGGTTGTGTGTGTACATATTTTATTTTCTGCATCACACCTAATAAAAACCACCAGTCTCACCGCCATCAATCTGTAACAAAAAAAAAACAAAAAAATCTTTTAACTATCGTGAAAAAAAACATTTAAAAATGAATTATTTCCCGAAACACAAATATGTAGTTGTTGTATACAGTGCTTGAGTGAAAGGTGGGAGAGGAGTAGGGCAGGGGAAGGGGCAGGGGCAGATGTGGCAGGGTAGGGCACAAAGCCCCCACACAGTAGCTGGTCTTCCCCCAAAAAGCATAATTCTAGGTCAACTGGTGACTAAAAATACAACGTCTAAATAATTTATTTGAATATATATATATATATATATATATATATATATATATATATATATATATATATATATATATATATATATATATATATATATATATATATATGCAAAAGATCACAGTAAACAGGTGATATCAAAATATGCAAGACAACCACTATGAAAAATAGAAGAATTCCAAGCGCTTTCGTGACTACTCACATTATCAAGGAACTATAAAAGGAAACGTGAGAAGAAGGCTTATAAAGAGGCAGAATACACCTCACAGTCACATCACACTAACAAAGACAACACCTCACAGTAGCGTAACATCTCACGACTCTGTGAAGAGGAACATAAGAAAGGACCTGAAACTCTTCCCAAGAATTAAGATTAGTCCAATTTATCATTAAATTCTTCCCAAATTTTATTAATTATAAATGAATCCAATTTATATAAACCAAAAGAAATATTCATATTATTTTCAAAACTGCTTTTAATGAAACATGATTCTATTATATTCCTCTCAACCATGGACTTGCTTGATACAACCTTCTCAGCATTTTGAAAATCAATTGGATGGTTAAAATCTCTCACATGAATAAATAGAGCATTAGAATCTTGTCCAGTTCTAATGCTATATTTATGTTGTTTTAATCTTAGTTCAAGACTTTTACCAGTTTGACCATAATAAACTTTATCGCATATTTTACAGGGAATCTTATAGACACATCCGTCAGCATTTTGGGGGAATTTTTTATCAAAAGTCTTTTTACTGTATCAAGATTTTTAAATACAACTTTGATATTAAAATTCTTAAGAAAAGAAGGCATATCAACCAAGTTTTCATGGTAAGGGATAACCAACATATTTTTGGTTGAATAAGGTTGGTTGTCCCTTTTTGGATTGTAAAAAGTATTTCTTCTCACGTTTCCTTTTATAGTTCCTTGATAATGTGAGTAGTCACGAAAGCGCTTGGAATTCTTCTATTTTTTCATAGTGGTTGTCTTGCATATATATATATATATATATATATATATATATATATATATATATATATATATATATATATATATATATATATATATATATATATATAGGGAGGTACCACCTCTAGAACTTTACTGGGGACCCTCATCCTCAGAGAAGACAATAAACGTACCTCAGGAAAAACTCGAGGTTCTCCCCGGAGCTGTTTGAATATTTTCTTCTCCTACCACTCCCTATATATATTATATGAGTGCTTTATTAATAGACAGAATACATTGACAGAAAACACAAACATGAACATGAATACATTGGTACAATATATCAAAGATTATGAATCTCCTCCAGCTCCTCTGAAGCTGGACGCAAGCCCAGTATGCAGCATGCGTTTCCCCTCTGGATGGCCACACTGAGGCGCTGGAACATGAAAGTGGCTGCCTTTGGGTCCCTGGTGGTCTCGATGAATCTGGAACCCAGTTCTTTAAGGAAACGTGTTGCATTTTTTCCCCATGATCCCAAGGTCTCTGATCCTACTGGGACAAATTGATACTGTTGGCTTATGTCCCTGTACTTGCCAATCTTGTACTCCTCACTGTGGTCAGCAGCTCCTCCCTGTCGCCCGACACTGTGATGGATGTAGGTGTCAGCCAGCGTCGACACACAGGTATAGTCCCATGCTAAGAGCTTGCCATTCTTCCAAGGATAGATGGTGATTCCATCGGGGCGGTTTGCTGGGTTATGGGTATTGTTTTCTGCTAGTGATCGGGGCTCTCTTTCGGTTGAGCATCCAGCTGTAGCAAGGGTTCTCTTTATGATGTCGTTGACTTTATTGCGTCTTGCATGCCAGCCCTTGGTTTTGGAACAGTTTAGACCATGTAGACCATATTGGTCGGCTTGCGCATCGCTGCAAATACACGTATATTCCGTGTGAATTGGGGCAGCAAGGCGCAGAGCCACTGGTTGAGGCGTGTTCCCATTGCCGAAATGGTAACTGTTTGGAGGAAGTCCCCAGAGTGATGTGCACTCACAGCTAGGAGACGGGCAGTCTCCCTGTGTGATGTTACAGCCCTAAGCATGTTGGCAAGCATCTTTTCAGTGATGGGGCCGTCCCAGCTTGACTGTTTGTAGGCCAGTTCTGCACTAGGTTTTGGTGCTGGAGCAGCAAGAGTCTCCCATTCAGTGATGGCAATGGCATAGTTAAGGTCCTGTATTCCTGCTGAATCACTGAGGTTCTCTGGAAGAATTTGTTTTATTAACTCATTTGATGCTATGGTAGAGGATAGAAAAGCTGGTAGGGCAATCTGGGAGGATTTGCGTACTCCCAGCCCCCCAAGTCTGTCCATCTTCGAGGGAAAGATTCAATACACTCTCTAGCATGGTCTTGAGGAGAGAGTCATATTCCTTGAGTTTCGGACTGCTGAAGGCTGGGGAGCATCTCAGGAAGTAGGTAAGTTTTGGGATTGACAGGCACCTGGTGAGAAGGTAGAAGGTATCATGTGTATCAATGTCTTTCATCCTGCCTTCCATCGTCCTGAGATCTGAGATTTTTTTTTCTAGGACTAGGTTGATGGCATTGGGCCCAAGAGGAGCACCAAGGAGAGTGCTGTTGGCAGGATCAATGGCTCGTGCCCCTGGTAAAACAGCACTAATGTTCTGGATATATATATATTATGATGGAATGTACACCAGAACTTTGGAAATTTATATATGCTTCACCAAAAAAGGAGAAAAATCACTTATATATGCAAAGAGGCTATATGTCTCTCAAAGTACATGTTCATGAAGCCTGTCTCTCAGAGTGACATATAAATATAGACTGTCAAAGGCAGACAGATGCAAATTGGTTATCTCTCAAAGTGAGGTGAAAATTTGTAACCACTGCACTGTCGTTCCCATCACGAACTCTGCATTAGTTTTAAAAGGGCGGTATTAACAGTTTTACCTGTCAACAACGACATGTACCCATCTCTCTCTCTCTCTCTCTCTCTCTCTCTCTCTCTCTCTCTCTCTCTCTCTCTCTCTCTCTCTCTCTCTTCTTCTCTCTCTCAAAATAATTGAATCCGTGACTCATGGCAGAGTGAAAATGGAATAATCTGTCTACTGGGAGTACAATATTTTGCATAGTGGAACCGAGTGCAATTCTCCCCGGGTCACCTGAATCACCTGGGTTATATTTGTTTAGTACAAATGTTTTTGCGACTCTGAACTAAACAAAAATTACAGAACTAAATTAAATATTATTACTTTCTCTCTCAGGAAGAAAATGAGAAATAAATGTGAAATCATAATTTTATATTTGTAGTGAGCAATGGCAAGAAGTTGATGAATAATTCACATGTGCGACACCTGGGTATCTTTATTATCAGAACGTTTCGCTCACACTCGTGGCCTTTTCCCTCAAGGCTGAGGCACTGATTACCTGATCTTCCACTGTCTCCAGTATGTAATCTCTGTACGATATACAGTACTAAATCACTATGGTGTACAGTGCCGCAGTAGATGAGTAAGTCACATGTGTAACAGTCTGGGACCTTTATTTAATATTCTTAGTGGAGCTGAACACACACCAATGCTAAGGGACTGACCACCTCAAACTTACTTCTCCTTCAGGCTGAGGGACTGACCACCTCAAACTTACTTCTCCTCCAGGCTGAGGGACTGACCACCTCAAACTTACTTCTCCTTCAGGCTGAGGGACTGACCACCTCAAACTTACTTCTCCTTCAGGCTGAGGGACTGACCACCTTAAACTTACTTCTTCAGGCTGAGGGACTGACCACCTCAAACTTACTTCTCCTTCAGGCTGAGGGACTGACCACCTCAAACTTACTTCTTCAGGCTGAATGACTGACCACCTCAAACTTACTTCTCCTCCAGGCTGAGGGACTGACCACCTCAAACTTACTTCTCCTCCAGGCTGAGGGACTGACCACCTCAAACTTACTTCTCCTCCAGGCTGAGGGACTGACCACCTCAAACTTACTTCTCCTCCAGGCTGAGGGACTGACCACCTCAAACTTACTTCTCCTTCAGGCTGAGGGACTGACCACCTTAAACTTACTTCTTCAGGCTGAGGGACTGACCACCTCAAACTTACTTCTCCTTCAGGCTGATGGACTGACCACCTCAAACTTACTTCTCCTTCAGGCTGAGGGACTGACCACCTTAAACTTACTTCTTCAGGCTGAGGGACTGACCACCTCAAACTTACTTCTCCTTCAGGCTGAGGGACTGACCCTCTCAAACTTACTTCTCCTTCAGGCTGAGGGACTGACCACCTCACACTTACTTCTCCTCCAGGCTAAGGGACTGACCACCTTAAACTTACTTCTTCAGGCTGAGGGACTGACCACCTCAAACTTACTTCTCCTTCAGGCTGAGGGACTGACCACCTTATATTTACATTTTCACTTTTGTTGTCTCCTTAGTTTATCGACCGCAGAAGCCTGCTGAGCAGGGTTACCAGTAAAGATTCCAAACTGTTTCACACGTATTCTTCTCATCTACATGTAATCTGCATTAAATCTAAAATGCTAGCTTGGAGCTAGTCTCCAGACCAGTCAGTATAACCTTTTTATATAGCGTTGAGGCACCTCTCTACCTAAATTTGAGTGCTACTTAGGTACACTGAGTATATAGCATAATTCATTTTACATAACCTATTAACTTCTTTGGGCCTCGTTACAAGGTCTCTTTTTTCTATCCATATGCTCTTACACTAACATCCACAGGATGGATATGAGGTGTGCAATAAACTAGCCACTTCGCCGGCAAGTTCTAAAATCTCCAATGGATAAGGGGTCAAATCGAAAGGCAGTTCATCACTAACATTTACTGGAGAAATGAACATGATAATTTTAAGGATTTACGCAAACTGTTAACGAGTCGAGCAAAAATTTTTCATGTTTGTCCTCCTACCTCAGGAAAATTTGTTTTCATATTTTCTTGAATTAAAAATAAATCGATAACGTATCTGCCTTCGTAACACATTCAAAACTATACATACTTTATGAACAGATACTGTATGAATACGTAAAGCAAACATACTTTCATCTAGCATACAGACGAGGCTAGAAGGCGCACACCTAGATGACAAAATAAATAATAGAATAGTGTAGGAGGGCCTGAGAACTCAGGGTAACCCCTGGGGCTGAGTTTTGGGAGTTTGATGTCATTGTCATAGTTTTTTTTCCTTTGGAAACTGTTTACTTTTTATTTTTATCTTGTTTTTGATGTGTGCCTGAGCCTTATGGCAGAAGATATACTCGGTGTCTTGGTATGCGTAGATCTACTGGTTTTGATGGATCTACGATATCGGTGTGTGTGGTGCGTGAGATGTGTGGTGCGTGAGGTGTGTGGTGCGTGAGGTGTGTGGTGTGTGAGGTGTGTGGTGCGTGAGGTGTGTGGTGCGTGAGGTGTGTGGTGCGTGAGATGTGTGGTGCGTGAGGTGTGTGGTGCGTGAGAAGTGTGGTGCGTGAGGTGTGTGGTGTGTGAGGTGTGTGGTGCGTGAGATGTGTGGTGCGGAGATGTGGTGTGTGGGGGTGTGTGAGTGTGTGGTGCGTGAGATGTGTGGTGCGTGAGATGTGTGGTGCGTGAGGTGTGTGGTGCGTGAGATGTGTGGATGACATGAACGTAGAAGTGAAATATGGGCTTTCTTTTTTCAGGTAATGTAGGGGTTTTGAGTTAAAAATTTTGAGACATGTTTTACTACTTTAAGGGTCATTGTATACAGTAGGTCCCTTGACATGATCTCTTGGCTTATTGTAAAGTAGTAAATGTGTGGGCCTATGTGCCATGGTGGCACTTAAAGGAATGTGCCTTTTCTGTAATTCTGTCATTTGATTGGTGTATTTTGTTACGTTATGCATTTGTCATTATTTCATGTAAACTTTGTTTAGTGTTTTTATTAAATTTTGAGCCTTTTGTTTGTTTACTGATGAATAGTTTTGTTAAATTTAGCTTACTGGTCATTGTATATAATTGGTAGGATGACAACATACAATGAACATTTTGAGTTTACTGATGGGGTGTTGTGTGTGTAGGAACACCTTTGAGGTTGTGCCAATGTTTGTTTTGTACGGTGTACTCCAGTATGTGTGGAAGGGGGTTTTTGCTTTAACGATCAGTAAGCTATATGTTTGTACAATATTTGGATTTGTGTTACAAGGACATGGGTTTACTTTTAGTTTTCTGTGGCAAGCATATGTTGGTGCTTGGTCAATTGGGTGTATATTTTTGAGATCTGTATTCATGTTTTGGGGTTATTGTATCTTGGTATCCCTTGACAAGATCTCTTTGTTTCTTGTGAGTTTGTATATGTGCTGAGCTATGTGCCATGAGGGTACTGGGGTTTTGATCATGAGGGTTGGGGTGGGGGGAGTATGTGTTTTTTTGGGGCCTTTTATTTTATTTTGTCTGTCTGTCATGTGTACAGGTGTTATTGGTTTAATAGCCTTTGTCATTAGCCAAGTAAACTTTGTTAAGTTCTTTCTTGTTTGAGCTATTTTTGATAGTTTTTTGATGTGTGGCATTTGATTTACTGGTACCTTGTACAGTATGAGTTTCAAATCATATTTTTGATGTATGTATTTGTACGTGTTATGCCTGATGGGGCGATTTTTATTTTTATATGTACTATTATGCTTTTAAATAAAATATATAAAAAATAATAGAATAGTAGAACAATAGAATAATAGATTAATCCTATAAGTAGTAATTGTTTCCTCGACGGCCAATAGTCTCATATTGCTGTCTGGGGTTCCTGAAGGAAGTAACTTGAACCTACACTTTCCCGTATTTTGAATCCACTATCCCGTATTTTGAATCCACTATCCCGTATTTTGAATCCACTATCCCGTATTTTGAATCCACTATCCCGTATTTTGAATCCACTATCCCGTATTTTGAATCCACTATCCCGTATCTTGAATCTACTATCCCGTATTTTGAATCCACTATCCCGTCTTTTGAATCCACTATCCCGTATTTTGAATCCACTATCCCGTATTTTTGAATCGGCATACCCTCTTTCTGAGACTGTGCTGTCGCATTTTGTGTTTTCTATTTGTACAGAGGCAGATTTAGAGCTGTGTTGCATTAAACGCAGTGTTGGACATGTGTGAATGGTTGCATAAAGTAAGAAAAGGGTTGCACAGACTAGGTGAAGTGTTGCACTGACTAGGCGCAGTGTTGCACAGACTAGGCGCAGTGTTGCACAGACAAAGCGCAGTATTGCACAGACTAACGCAGTGTTGCACCAGTAACACACGGTCCACGATGGCGGCTGTGTTTAATGTCGGCATTTTTGTCAGTGATTTAAATTTCACGCTGAATTAGTTGGAAAAATGAGCGTACGAGCGATGATTTCATGAAGAGCGGACAACAGGTGAGTTGAGAGCGGTGTGTGTGTACCTAATGATGAAGAGCGGACAACAGGTGAGTTGAGAGCGGCGTGTGTGTACCTAATGATGAAGAGCGGACAACAGGTGAGTTGAGAGCGGCGTGTGTGTACCTAATGATGAAGAGCGGACAACAGGTGAGTTGAGAGCGGTGTGTGTGTACCGAATGAGTTGTTTTCCTGGCAACTTGTTTTCCTACACGTAGGAGAGGAATGTTTATACTAGAGGGAGTTATACAGTGACAGTAATGGAAATCACTTGCAGGTGCCGTGGGAGATGAGGTTACAAGTTAACTTCGCCAGTAATCAACACGACATCACGCAAACCAGAAAGATTAAAAAAAAAACCTGCATAACTCATGTTTAAACAGCTGATTATAGCATCAAGAGATACACTCAGATCATTAGATAATTTCACTTGGGGAAATTATTGAGCTTTCTGAGCAGTACAAGTGTTTGAGAGGTCCGATCGTGTTATACTGTGCATACGTGTGCTACGTGTGCTACGTGTGCTACGTGTGCTATGTGTGCTACGTGTGCTGCAGTGTGCTACGTGTGCTACGTGTGCTACAGTGTGCTATGTGTGCTACGTGTGCTGCAGGTGCTACAGTGTGCTACGTGTGCTACAGTGTGCTACAATGTGCTACGTGTGCTGCAGTGTGCTACGTGTGCTGCAGTGTGCTACGTGTGCTACAGTGTGCTACGTGTGCTGCAGTGTGCTACGTGTGCTACAGTGTGCTATGTGTGCTACAGTGTGCTATGTGTGCTACGTGTGCTGCAGGTGCTACAGTGTGCTACGTGTGCTACAGTGTGCTACAATGTACTACGTGTGCTGCAGGTGCTACAGTGTGCTACGTGTGCTGCAGTGTGCTACGTGTGCTACAGTGTGCTACGTGTGCTACAGTGTGCTACGTGTGCTGCAGTGTGCTACGTGTGCTGCAGTGTGCTACGTGTGATGCAGTGTGCTACGTGTGCTACAGTGTGCTACGTGTGCTACAGTGTGTTACATGTACTGCAGTGTGCTACGTGTACTGCAGTGTGCTACGTGTGCTGCAGTGTGCTACGTGTGCTACAGTTTGCTACGTGTGCTACAGGTTCTGCTACGTGTGCTACAGTGTGATACGTGTACTGCAGCGTGCTACGTGTGCTGCAGTGTGCTACGTGTGCTGCAGTGTGCTACGTGTGCTACAGTGTGCTACGTATACTGCAGTGTGCTACGTGTGCTGCAGTGTGCTACGTGTGCTATAGTGTGCTACGTGTGCTACAGTGTGCTACGTGTGCTACAGTGTTCTACGTGTGCTACAGTGTGCTACGTGTGCTACAGTTTGCTACGTGTGCTACAGTGTGCTACAATGTGCTACGTGTGCTGCAGGTGCTACAGTGTGCTACGTGTGCTGCAGTGTGCTACGTGTGCTACAGTGTCCTACGTGTGCTACAGTGTGCTACGTGTGCTACAGTGTGCTACGTGTGCTGCAGTGTGCTACGTGTACTGCAGTGTGCTACGTGTGCTGCAGTGTGCTACGTGTGCTGCAGTGGGCTACGTGTGCTGCAGTGTGCTACGTGTACTGCAGTGTGCTACGTGTGCTGCAGTGTGTTACGTGTACTGCAGTGTGCTACGTGTACTGCAGTGTGCTACGTGTACTGCAGTGTGCTACGTGTACTGCAGTGTGCTACGTGTACTGCAGTGTGCTACGTGTGCTACAGTGTGCTACGTGTGCTACAGTTTGCTACGTGTGCTACAGTGTGCTACAATGTGCTACGTGTGCTGCAGGTGCTACAGTGTGCTACGTGTGCTGCAGTGTGCTACGTGTGCTACAGTGTCCTACGTGTACTGCAGTGTGCTACGTGTACTGCAGTGTGCTACGTGTACTGCAGTGTGCTACGTGTGCTGCAGTGTGTTACGTGTACTGCAGTGTGCTACGTGTACTGCAGTGTGCTACGTGTACTGCAGTGTGCTACGTGTACTGCAGTGTGCTACGTGTACTGCAGTGGGCTACGTGTGCTACAGTGTGCTACGTGCTGCAGTGTGCTACGTGTGCTGCAGTGTGCTACGTGTGCTGCAGTGTGCTACGTGTGCTGCAGTGTGCTACGTGTGCTGCAGTGTGCTACGTGTACTGCAGTGTGCTACGTGTGCTGCAGTGTGCTACGTGTACTGCAGTGTGCTACGTGTGCTGCAGTGTGTTACATGTACTGCAGTGTGCTACGTGTACTGCAGTGGGCTACGTGTGCTACAGTGTGCTACGTGTGCTGCAGTGTGTTACGTGTACTGCAGTGTGCTACGTGTGCTACAATGTGCTACGGGTACTGCAGTGTGCTACGTATGCTACAGTGTGATACGTGTGCTACAGTGTGTTACATGTACTGCAGTGTGCTACGTGTGCTGCAGTGTGCTACGTGTACTGCAGTGTGCTACGTGTACTGCAGTGTGCTACGTGTGCTGCAGTGTGCTACGTGTGCTGCAATGTGCTACGTGTACTGCAGTGTGCTACGTGTACTGCAGTGTGCTACGTGTGCTACGTGTACTGCAGTGTGCTACGTGTGCTGCAGTGTGCTACGTGTGCTACGTGTGCTGCAGTGTACTGCAGTGTGCTACGTGTGCTGCAGTGTGCTACGTGTGCTACGTGTGCTGCAGTGTGCTACGTGTACTGCAGTGTGCTACGTGTGCTACAGTGATAAACATGGAACCCTCGCTGGCTCCAGCACATTGTGAAGGGATATTATCAATGCTGATGACACATCATTCATTTCAGGTCCTTGCATTTATCCACTACCTGAAGATGTGACTGTTACTTGTCTTTGATGCGACTGTTGCTTGTCTTTGATGCGACTGTCAGTAGCTCTTATATACTGCCTCTTCCATGATCCTGACAGTCAGTAGCTCTTATATACTGCCTCTTCCACGATCCTTGCAGTCAGTAGCTCTTATATACTGCCTCTTCCATGATCCTGGCAGTCAGTAGCTCTTATATACTGCCTCTTCCATGATCCTGGCAGTCAGTAGCTCTTATATACTGCCTCTTCCACGATCCTGGCAGTCAGTAATTCTTATATACTGCCTCTTCCACGATCCTGACAGTCAGTAACTCTTATATACTGCCTCTTCCATGATCCTGGCAGTCAGTAGCTCTTATATACTGCCTCTTCCATGATCCTGGCAGTCAGTAGCTCTTATATACTGCCTCTTCCACGATCCTGGCAGTCAGTAATTCTTATATACTGCCTCTTCCATGATCCTGGCAGTCAGTAACTCTTATATACTGCCTCTTCCATGATCCTGGCAGTCAGTAACTCTTATATACTGCCTCTTCCATGATCCTGGCAGTCAGTAATTCTTATATACTGCCTCTTCCATGATCCTGGCAGTCAGTAATTCTTATATACTGCCTCTTCCATGATCCTGGCAGTCAGTAATTCTTATATACTGCCTCTTCCATGATCCCTTCAGTCAGTAATTCTTATATACTGCCTCTTCCATGATCCTTGCAGTCAGTAACTCTTATATACTGCCTCTTCCATGATCCTGGCAGTCAGTTGCTCTTATATACTGCCTCTTCCATGATCCTGGCAGTCAGTAGCTCTTATAAATTGACGTCTAAACTTCTCATGTGTACAAATATTTTTTTATGAAATTGTTTTCTTATTTGAGAACCTTGTTTTCTAATTGGGGACATCGTTCCCTTATTTAAGGACCTTGCTTTCTAACTTAGGACCTTGCTTTCTTATTTAAGAAGCAATATACACTACTCTCTCTCCATGTATAAAATCCGGGATCATTAATATCTTCCTCGTCGATCCATATAAATGGAGCCTCGGGAACAAACTTGGGAATTAACGCTTTCCATCTCACCTCCCTATTATAGAGATGTCTCTACCTTAGGGGGGAGAATAAATTTATTCTACCCCCCTTATCTTGCACCTGCCCGAATTGAAATTGAAGTTTAAATTGGGTGCTAAACGTATTAAACATTTTTTTTACATCGCGTTCCCAGATGAAAATCAAAAACCTTTCACATTAAAATTTGCTGTTGGTTGCGATAAGATTTCCCCAGGGAGGTGGTCTTTTTAGCAAGTGTTGGAATGGGGAAAAGCTGTGGCGTCCCCAGCGGTAGAGGGGAGATTGTTGTAAGGGGAGCTGGGGAGGGAAAGACCTTCTCCTTATTACCTCTGTTGAGGGTGGCAAGGGAAAAGACCTGGATCTTACTGCCTCTTGTCTTTCAGAGTTTATCATCCCTCTCTCCTCCCTCTGCTAACTAATTTATTTATATATATATATATATATATATATATATATATATATATATATATATATATATATATATATATATATATATATATATATATATATATATATATATATAGTAAGACATCACTATGAAAATAGAAGAATTAGGCTTAGGACTACTCACATTATCAATGATAATGTGAGTAGTCACGAAAGCGCTTTGAATTCTTCTATTTTTCATAGTGGTTGTCTTGCATATTTTGATATCACCTGTTTACTGTGATCTTTTGCATTATATATATATATATATATATATATATATATATATATATATATATATATATATATATGCTAGGAATTCGCAAGAGCAGGCGAAATATTCACAAACATGATATTCTGCAGAGACTGATCGAATCATGACAAGAGCAGTGATGAACACTGGTCCAATACCTTGGCATCCAGTTTCAAGCGAAAGCTTGATGCCAAGGTATTGGACCAGTGTGGTACGGTCGGTAAAAGCACTGCGTACCTTGTCATGAGGTTCGTAGGTCGAGTCTCCGTCGGCCAGAGATCAGTGTTTATATATATATATATATATATATATATATATATATATATATATATATATATATATATATATATATATATATATATATATATATATATATATATAGAAAGAGAGAGAGAGAGTGAGATAGAGAGTGAGAGAGAGAGAGAGAGAGAGAGAGAGAGAGAGAGAGAGAGAGAGAGAGAGAGAGAGAGAGAGAGAGAGAGAGACACACTACTGGGGGGAGGAGGTAGGCCAGTGTTAACCAGTGAACGGGTCATCATGTAGTTACGACCCGCGTCAGGAGACACTGTTGCTTCCTGACGAAGACATCTCCAGCAGCAGCACTCTCGTTGCAGTCATCCTGGGGGACCTGCCTCTACTGCTTCTCCTCTCAGTGGGAGGGCAACGTTTTCTCACGATACTTGTCAGGTATGATAGTGAACTGTGTGTGGTCCAGCTGTCATAGTGATTATCTCCTCATATTGACCCTCGGCGTCAGAATGACGCATTTGTTTTGTTTTGCAGAGATTGTGGTTGGTATGTAATTGGAGTATTTTGTTTTGTAGGGAGTTGGAGTATTTAATGTGTTAGTTGAAGTATTTTTTTTTTTTTTGAGAGTAGTTTAAGTAGTGCGCTTTGTAGGTAGTTGAAGTAATGTGTTTAACAGGAAGTCTACGTAGTTTGTGGTCCAGGTTTACATCAGTTTCCAGACACACCTCGACCTTCCTCCCCCCCCTCTCTCTCTCTCTCTCTCTCTCTCTCTCTCTCTCTCTCTCTCTCTCTCTCTCTCTCTCTCCTCACTCAACACAGATATATTTCCAAATAAGTTACTTTAAATTGACACATTATGAAACGAAAATATAAGTAAACACAAATTATTGGTCACTACTCTTACACTACAGAGTGTGTACAACACCTGTTATAGTGTACAAAACCTGTTATAGTGTACAACACCTGTTATAGTGTACAACACCTGTTATAGTGTACAACACCTGTTATAGTGTACAACACCTGTTATAGTGTAAAACACCTGTTATAGTGTACAACACCTGTTATAGTGTACAACACCTGTTATAGTGTACAACACCTGTTATAGTGTACAACACCTGTTATAGTGTACAACACCTGTTATAGTGTACAACACCTGTTATAGTGTACAACACCTGTTATAGTGTACAACACCTGTTATAGTGTACAACACCTGTTATAGTGTACAACACCTGTTATAGTGTACAACACCTGTTATAGGTGTACAACACCTGTTATAGTGTACAACACCTGTTATAGTGTACAACACCTGTTATAGTGTACAACACCTGTTATAGTGTACAACACCTGTTATAGTGTACAACACCTGTTATAGTGTACAACGCCTGTTATAGTGTACAACACCTGTTATAGTGTACAACACCTGTTATAGTGTACAACACCTGTTATAGTGTACAACACCTGTTATAGTGTACAACACCTGTTATAGTGTACAACACCTGTTATAGTGTACAACACCTGTTATAGTGTACAACACCTGTTATAGTGTACAACACCTGTTATAGTGTACAACGCCTGTTATAGTGTACAACGCCTGTTATAGTGTACAACACCTGTTATAGTGTACAACACCTGTTATAGTGTACAACACCTGTTATAGTGTACAACGCCTTTTATAGTGTACAACACCTGTTATAGTGTAAAACACCTGTTATAGTGTACAACACCTGTTATAGTGTACAAAACCTGTTATAGTGTACAACTGTTATAGTGTACATCACCTGTTATAGTGTACAACACCTGTTATAGTGTACAACACCTGTTATGGTGTAGAACACCTGTTATAGTGTACAACACCTGTTATAGTGTACAACACCTGTTATAGTGTACAACTGTTATAGTGTACAACACCTGTTATAGTGTACAACTGTTATAGTGTATAGTACAACACCTGTTATAGTGTACAGTACAACACCTGTTATAGTGTACAGTAAAACACCTGTTATAGTGTATAGTACAACACCTGTTATAGTGTACAGTACAACACCTGTTATAGTGTACAATACAACACCTGTTAT
>WNWK01019988.1:0-36719 GCA_009830355.1 Cherax destructor | reverse complement strand
ACTCCATTTTCACTGTAATTGCTGATTTAATTAGGTCCTTTTTTGTATCATATGAATGAAGTCTGATCATTATACTAGGTTTACCTTGTTTTCCTAGCAATCGTGTTTCTTTGATTTCATTACTTTGCACATTAACTCGTAGGTGGTCTTGTAGTATGTTGATAGCAGTTTCCTTGCACTGGGATTGAGTTATGTCTCTGGGAATGTGGTTGATGTTTATTATAACTGCATCAGACAAGTTATCTTGTTCAGTTTTGTCATCTTGAAAATCAAGATATTCATCAAGTCGAGTGTGCATGTTGTTATTCCAGTCCTTGATTGCTTCTTCCACCTTCATATTCAGAGTTGTTATTTGATCGGTGTGACTGGTTATAGCTGTTTGCAGAGTATTTTCTGTGTCAGTATTTCCCGATGCGATCTTCTCTTCAAGGTTTTGGATCTTGATCTCGAGGTTAGTTAACTTGGATTCGTATTTCACTAGTTTTGCTTTGATGTCTTTGTTTTCAGCTTCAAGGGCAATGATGTATTCCCTAATAGTATCAGGAGTAGTCATACCTTGGTGCCCAGGATGGAATCCTACGAAGCTGGTGGGGTTGGAGGGAGAATCAGCCATGTTCGGTGTTGTTGTTGTTGTCGGGACCCGGGCGGGGGTGTGGGGGGCTGTTGATGCACCGGCATTCTATTGTGTAGACATGTTGTGTTTCAAAGTCCTTAGCGTTGGTTTCTTGTTACTGTTGTTGGTTCCTCTGCGATTTCCGCTCATAGTATCACTAGTGAAGCTATGGAGGAGGCTTTATTTCCGTTAGCTTGGGCTAGGCGTTTGTCTTGCAGCGCGGGCAATGTTTGGGTTTGCAGGGCTGTCTTCCTTAGATCTTCAATTTTGTTAAGGTTTGGGTAGCATTTCTAGTATTCTTGGGTCATTTTGTGATCTACGTGGGTTTGTGCAGTTGTACCTTCAATTAGGCCATCATAAGCTTTGATGAGCACTGAGTTTTTTGAAGAATAAAGGCTGCTAGGATGCTGCCTCTGCCGCTGACCTCGCTTATTTCCATTGCTACACTTTATCACTGGCTGGTGCTATAGCCTTTATCGACTTGTGAAGCTTCTTTGGACCCATGGTGACTTATTTCACAGTGACAATCACTGAACCAGCAATAAACACAACAAAAGTATTGTGAATGTTTGAAAGAGTGCACTAGGTAATGTTCTCTCAAGTGTAAACAACGCTTGACTGGCGTCTGCCTCACCGCGCGGGGCAGGCTGACAGGTCTGGTACGGTTCGCTTCACAAGTAAATGTTCGCTACGTGAGAAAAATATTTTGCGAAAAAAGCGTTCGTTAGGGGATTTGTTCGCTATATGGAGCGTTCGTTAGGCGGGGTCCACTGTATAGTGGAACCCCAGTTTTTGTTCAGTCCGGTTATCGTACAATTCAGTTTTCGACCTCTTTTTTCGGTGAAATTTTCCCCATTTTCGTACATCTGCTCGGAAATCGTCCATACCAGACGTGTCTGCCTGCCCATGGGACGTGGCCGCTCATATGTTCGTGACTCAGTCTGCCTTTGTTACTCCGCTCGTTCATCCAAAACATTTCATAATTATCCATTTTTTTTTTGTGCTTGCGACTGCTAAATAAGCCACCATGGGGCGAAAGAAAGTTTCGAGTGCCAGTCCTTTAGTAAAGAAGGTGAGAAACATAATAGAATTCAAGAAAGAACTTGTAGAAAAATACGCAAGTGGCGTAACAGTGGCCGAGCTCGCCAGGATGTATGGGAAGTTCAAATCAACTATCAGTTCCATCCTGGTGAAGAAAAAAGAAATCAAGGGAGCTGATGTTACGAGAGGGGTAAATGTGCTAATGAAACAGATTGCAAACAATCGAAGATGTTGAGAAGTTGTTGGTGTGGATCAACCAAAAACAGTTAGCGGGAGATAGTGTTGTGGAGGCGATAATTTGTGAAAAGGCAAGGCAGTTGCATTCGGATCTCGTAAAGAAAATGCCTTCAACGAGTGCTGCTGTTAGTGAATTTAAGTCCAGCAAAGGCTGTTTCAACAGATTCAAGAAGCAAAGTGGCATACACATTGTGGTAAGGCATGGCGAGGCTGCAAGTTCAGACAAACGTGGGGCCGAAGAATTCGTTGATGAATTCAAGGAGTACGTAGAGGCTGAAGGATTCCTCCCCCAACAAGTGTTCAATTGTGACGAAACAGGCCTCTTTTGGAAGAAAAATGCCTAAGATGACCTACATCATGCAGGAGGAAAAGCCACTTCTAGGACACAAGCCTATGAAGGATAGGCTAACTCTTTTGTTCTGTGATAACGCTAGTGGGGATTTCAAAGTGAAGCCTTTACTGGTGTATCACTGAAAATCCCAGAGTGTTCGAGAAAAACAATGTCATCAAGAGTAAATTGTGTGCGATGTGAAAGGCTAACAATCAGGCATGGGTCACGAGGCAAATTTTCATTGAGTGGGTCAATGAAGTGTTTGGCCTGAGTGTGAAGAAATACCTCCTGGAAAATGAATTGCCACTCAAGTGCCTCCTGGTAATGGAGAGTGCTCCTGCTCATCCTCCAGACTTGGAAGACCAATTGTTGGGGGAGTTTAGTTTCATTACAGTGAAGTTCTTACCCCTTAACCCTTTGGGGGTCGGTGCCGTACTAGTACGTTTTACGAGCAGGGGTCGGTGCCGTACTAGTATGCGTAAATTCTAGCGGCCTCAATTTAAATTAAGCGGGAAACAGCTGTAGGCCTACATATGAAAGAATGGGTCTGTGTGGTCAGTGTGTGCAGTATAAAAAAATCCTGCAGCACACACTGCATAATGAGAAAAAAAAACTCTGACCGTTTTTTTTGTTTAAAACAGAGAATTTGCAGTCTATTTTCGTATGGTATTTATTGATGTATTCTCGTTTTCTTGGTCTCATTTGATAGAATGGAAGATATATTACAGAAATAGAGATGATTTTGATTGGTTTGACAATGACAGGTACCTTGAAATTGAGCTCAAAGTAGCAAAAATGTTCGATTTTTGATGATGTTCAAGAGTAAACAAATCATACCATGCATCCAATACACATCAACTGGTGAGTCTAATATTCTTGCACAAGTGCGCTGATATTATTTTTACCATTTTTACAATGATGCAGTTGTATACATAACAGTAAATCTTCTATTTTTTCTGAGAATAAAAATTCAAAATGGAAAGCAAAAGTAATGTAAGAGGGGCCTGGAGACGTGACTAATGAACAGAGAAGATGTTATTTTAGTGCCAGGAATGTCTGCCTTGTTTATTCTGGACCCTATTTTGAAATTGGCATCGTTTGAAATTTGTGTGAAATTGGACAAATTGCCATTTTCTGACCACTATTTTGGGTAGTTGAAATTTGTAAATAGGCGGTTTCTTCTACTCAATCGATAGAAGAAATGGAGTTCTAGCAAAATGTCTATGATTTTAGTGGACTGGAAAATTGGAATTGGCCAAAAATAGGCCTCAAATGGGCGAAATCACCGATGCGTAAACATCTTCGTGACCGATAAATTCGCGAGAGCATAATTCCGTAAGTTTTCATTCAAATTTCATACTTTTGGTGTCGTTATGATCTGAAAAAGATTGTCTATCATTTCATAAGAAAAAATTATTTTTTTTTTTCCAAAAAATTTTCGACCCTGAGAACATGTTTCCGAGAATGCCAATTTCAAAATAGGGTCCAGAATAAACGTGACAGACATTCCTGGCACTCGAATAACATTTTATCTGTCCATTAGTCACGTCTCCAGGCCCCTCTTACATTACTTTTGCTTTCCATTTTGAATTTTTTTTCTCACAATAAATTGAAGATTTATTGTTGTGTATACTACTGCATCATTGTAAAAACGGTATAAATGACATCAGCACACTTGTGCAAGAATATTAGAGTCGCCAGTTGATATGTATTGTACGTGTGGCGTGATTTGTTTACTCTTGAATATCGCCAATATTGCGCTCAATTTCTAGGTACAGTGGTACCCCGACTTACGATGGTCCCCAAACACACCCTTTTATGTAAGTTGATTTTTTTAAATGCTTTTGTAAGTGTAATTTTGGGGGTCTAAAAGGACTAGTCTATTTTACATAATTTCTTATGGAGATAAATTCGTTTGGTAATGGCACTTGAACAGCATTCTGGAATGAAAAAATATCGTAAGTCGGGGTACCACTGTACTTGTCATTGAGAAACCAATCAAACTTATCTTTATTTCTCTAATATATCTTCCATTCTATCAAATGAGGCCAAGAAAACGAGAATATAATCATAAATACCATACGAATATAGACTGCAAAGTCGCTGTTTTAAACCAAAAATACAGAGTTTTTTTTTCCTCATTATGAACTGTGTGGTGCAGGATTTTTTTTATACTGTGCACACTGACAACACAGACCCATTCTCTCACATCTAGGCCTACCAGCCTGTTTCTGCTTGATTTGAGGGCGCTAGAATTTAGGCGTACTAGTACGTCAAACGCCCTGGCGTGTAAGCCGTACTAGTACGTCAAAAACCCTCAAAGGGTTAATGTTTATTTATCCATTAAAATTAGTGCTTTATATTTATTTCTCATTGTTTTCTGTATGTAAAACTATAGTTATTCTCTATAAAATTTATTTTTTGTTAATATTTTTGGGTGTCTGCAATGGATTAATTGGATTTACATTATTTCTTATGGGAAATATTAGTACAGTGGACCCTCGGTTAACGAATACCCCGGAAATCGTGCAATTATGTAAGTATAATTTTGTAAGTTCTTGTGGAAGTGTATTTTTGGGGGTCTGAAATAGACTAACCTACGTGAAAATTTTCCTTAAGGGAGTAAATTCGTTCGGTAATGGCACTTGAGCAGACTTCAGGAGTGAAGTTTTTACGAAACTCGGGGGTCCACTGTACAGTGGACCCTCGGTTTTTGTGATTTATCCGTTCCAGGGAGACCAGCGAAAACTGAAACTATTTTCTCAATAAGAAATAATATAAATCCAATTAATCCGTTCCAGACACCCAAAAATATTAACAAAAAATAAATTTTATAGAGAATAACTATAGTTTTACATACAGAAAACAATGAACATTCAACATGACACTTACCTTTATTGAAGACTCTTGGTGTATGGAAGACAGGGAGGAGGGGAGAGGGAAGAGAGGTTATTCTTTGGAAGGGGAATCTCCCTCCATAAGGACTCTAGGTACCAAGTCCTTATCCGGAGAAGTGAATGCGAGGATCTTGGCAAGAGGTGTGGGGTTAAAAGATAAAGAATCAAATACAAAGTGGGAGTTGTCACAGTTGCTTTTTGCTGAGGACACTGTGCTTTTGGGAGATTCTGAAGAGAAGTTGCAGAGGTTGGTGGATGAATTTGGTAGGGTATGTAAAAGAAGAAAATTGAAAGTGAATATAGGAAAGAGTAAGGTGATGAGGATAACAAAAAGATTAGGTGACAAAAGATTGGATATTAGATTGGAGGGAGAGAGTATGGAGGAGGTGAATGTATTCAGATAATTGGGAGTGAACATGTCAGCAGATGGGCCTATGAAGGATGAGGTGAATCATAGAATTGATGAGGGGAAAAGGGTGAGTGGTGCACTTCGGAGTCTGTGTAGACAAAGAACTTTGACCATGGAAGTTAAGAGGGAAATGTATGAGAGTATAGTTATACCAACACTCTTATATGGGTGTGAAGCATGGGTGATCAATGTCGCAACGAGAAGGCTGGAGGCAGTGGAGATGTCATGTCTGAGGTCAATGTGTGGTGTGAATATAATGCTGAAAATTTGGAGTTTGGAAATTAGGAGGAGGTGCGGGATTACCAAAACTATTATCCAGAGGGCTGAGGAGGGGTTGTTGAGGTGGTTCAGACATGTAGAGAGAATGGAACGAAACAGAATGACCTCGAGAGTGTATAAATCTGTAGTGGAGGGAAGGCGGGGTAGGGGTCGGCCTAGGAAAGGTTGGAGGGAGGGGGTAAAAGAGGTTTTGTGTGCGAAGGGCTTGGATTTCCAGCAAGCATGCGTTTGCGTATTTGATAGGAATGAATGGAGACAAATGGTTTTTAATACTTGACGTGCTGTTGGAGTGTGAGCAAAGTAACATTTATGAAGGGATTCAGGGAAACCGGCAAGCCAGACTTGAGTCCTAGAGATGGGAAGTACAGTGTCTGCACTCTGAAGGAGGGGTGTTAATGTTGCAGTTTTTTAACTGTAGTATAAAGCACCCCTCTGGCAAGACAGTGATGGAGTGAATGATGACGAAAGTTTTTCTTTTTCGGGCCACCCTGCCTTGGTGGGAATCGGCCGATGTGTTAATAAAAAAAAAAAAAATTGAATGATACCCTATACGTACAGTGGACCCTCCGTTTTCGTGTTTAATCCATTCCAGAGAGATCGGCTAAAACTGAAATCGGCGAAAACTGAAACCATTTTCCCATAAGAAATAATATAAATTCAATTACTAATTCGTTTCAGACACCCAGTAGTATTAACCAAAAATAATTTTTTAGAGATTAAATATAGATTTTACATACAGAAAAGAATGACAAATAAATATAAAGCACTAATAACATGTATAAATGATCATTTAACATCACACTTACCTTTATTAGCGACTCTTGTTGGTGTATGGAAGACGGAGAGGAGGAGAGAGGGAGGCGAGTTTATTGTTTGGAGGCAGGACAAAATGCTTTAATATGACACTAATATTGGCTCTACGGCTTATTTATCTATCACAATTCATCTATTATGACATAATAAACAGTATTAATAACATAGAAACATGATATATACAGTGGACCCCCGAGTTTCGTAAAAACTTCACTCCTGAAGTCTGCTCAAGTGCCATTACCGAACGAATTTACTCCCTTAAGGAAAAATTTCACGTAGGTTAGTCTATTTCAGACCCCCAAAAATACACTTCCACAAGAACTTACAAAATTATACTTACATAATTGCACGATTTCCGGGGTATTCGTTAACCGAGGGTCCACTGTACTCTAGAATTAATAAAATATGTCATTATGAATGTGAGGAATGGTTATAGTGTGTTATTATTGTTAGGTTTATAAGGGCCACTGACCATAAGCCATACATATAGTGGTTGTGTTGGTCCTGGCAGCAAAAGCCACCTCCACTGTTCACACTTAAACAATGTACGTACAGTGGTCCCTCGGTTTTCGCCGAAAATTCGTTCCAGAATGCTGCTCAAGTGCCATTACCGAACAAATTTACTTCCTTAAGAAATATAAGTAACGTAGGTTAGTCTATTTCAGACCCCCAAAAATACACTTGCAACAGCACTTACGAAAATACACTTACATAAATGTTCGAGTTTGGAGATGTTCGAGTTTGGAGATGCACGAAAACCGAGGGACCACTAATTTATAAATAAGAAATATTTACACTTTAATTTATAATTAAGAAATATTTACACTTTAATTTATAAATAATAAATATTTACACTTTAATTTATAAATAATAAATATTTACACTTTAATTTATAAATAAGAAATATTTACACTATAAACAAGAAATATTTACACTTACCTTGGAGGAGATGGTGGCAGAGAGCGGCATTGGCCTCAGTGCCCCTATATACCTCAAGCAACAATGAAGGAGTTAAGTTTTGTGTCATTTTTCTATCACTTAATTGCTTAACTTGCTACACTGTTAATGCTACACTCTATCGCTGGCTGGCGCTATACTCTTTATCGACTCCACTTTGATACTTTGCTACGATTTCTTTCTTTAATTCTATGGTGTTCCTCAATTTATTTGCCAAAGGACTGGCACTAGGAGCTTTCTTTGGGCCCATGGTGGCTTATTTAGCAGTCACACACAATTAAGGGCCAAAAACAATGGATTGTTAAGAAATGTTTTGTATGAACTCGCAGAATAATGTTCACTCAACCAGAAACAATGCTACACTGCCTGAGAATGTGTGTGGGAGACGGGCTTGTGGGCTTTGTATGCGTCCTGGGCACTGGACAGGTTCTGTACCATTAACGAAAACGGAACCAATATTTCCACGAAAAAAGTTCTCGAAAACTGAAATCGGCGATAAAGGAGATACACGAAAATGGAGGGTCCACTGTAGTTAGCTTTCATTTTAAGGTCATGTACAAGCCTAAAAGGTTTATGTGTGACCTTGAAAAATAACCCGACCATCCACTTTACCTGGTATACTCAGTAAACTTCTTTCAACAAACCGGCCATATCCCACCAAGGTAGGGTGGCCCAAAAAGAAAAACTAAAGTTTCTCTTTTCAACTTTAGTAAAGTATACAGGAGAAGGGGTTACTAGCCCCTTGGTCCCCACATTTGAGTCACCTCTTACAACATGCATGGCTTATGGAGGAAGAATTCTGTTCCACTTTCCCATGGAGATAAGATGAAACAAACAAGAACTAGCAAGATACAGTGGACCCCCGAGTAACGAGCAAAATTAATTCCAGAAGCCTGCTCAAGTGCCATTACCGAACGAATTTACTCCCTTAAGAAATAATATCAAGTAGGTTAGTCCATTTCAGACCCCCAAAAATACACTTACAAAAGCACTTACGATATTATACTTAAATAATTGCATGATTTCCGGGGTGCTCGTAACTCGGGGGTCCACTGTAATTGAAAAGCCAGAGGGGCATGTATATGTATGCTTGTACAAGCAAGTGTAGTGTGACCTAAGTGTAAGTAGAAATAGCAAGACGTACCGAAAATCT
Source organism: Cherax destructor (assembly GCA_009830355.1). Classification (NCBI taxonomy): domain Eukaryota; kingdom Metazoa; phylum Arthropoda; class Malacostraca; order Decapoda; family Parastacidae; genus Cherax; species Cherax destructor. The sequence continues at coordinate 27,989 of WNWK01019988.1, read as the reverse complement.
TGAATGTTTCTTCTAAGTCTTTCAACAAACTGGCCATATCCCACCGAAGCAAAGTGGCCCAAAAAGAAAAACGAAAGTTTCTCTTTTCAACTTTAGTAATGTATACAGGAGAAGGAGTTACTAGCCCCTTGCTCCTGGCATTTTAGTCGCCTCTTACAACACACATGGCTTACGGAGGAAGAATTCTGCTCCACTTCCCCATGGAGATAAGAGGAAATAAACAACAAGAACTAGTAAGAAAGTACCTCTTCAAAGGGGGCTCCTTGGCATGGTGAAGAGGCTCTTGGTCTGAGGAATTAGATCTTTTGGTCTTCCTCAGACCAAACCTAATTACCCCCCAATCCCTCTCCCCTATCCCATCTTTCCCATCCTCCCTTTTTCCCTTGCCTCCTCTTCCTCCTCATCCCTCCCTTATTTCCTTCCCATTTTAACCCTGTGAGCTTCTCTCCACAGGCATCCTAGTTCCTAGGCAGGGGGAAGGGTTCCATAGTCCATCCCATTCCGTTGAGGTCCTTGGTGGTGGTGTAGTTTGCCGTGGAATCTGGATCGCCTATGGATGTCCCGATCCCTCTTCGGTCTCCCGGGGGGTGGCTTTGGGTATCTTTTGGGCGACGGGTGTATCTCTGGAGGCCGCCTTTCAGATTCCAGGGGTGGTGGCCGAAGGAGGTATGCTTTGTTGAGGTCCTCTTGGGCGCGAAGGGGGATTTACGCCCCTTTCATTCCTCCACGTTCCCCCCTTTTTTTATTCTTTTTTTTTTTATTTTTATTTTCTTCTTTTTTTTTCTTAAAAACAAAAAGAAAGAAGTAACCTAACCATGGCCGACCCAATCCATGAACCTACTACCCCCGGGCCCCTTCCTGATACCGCACCCAGTTCTGACCCTACCTCGTTAATGGACAACTCTTCGGACACCTCCAATACCCCTGTACCTCTTGCTGGTGCCAGTTCCTCACCTGCTTCAGGTACCGGGATTCTGACCGGCCCTTTTGACACGTCTTACCTTCGCTCTTCTCTGACCTTGATTCCGGCTTCTCCCTCTACATTGTGGCAATTTTCGGATTGCTCGCCCGTCACACATCAGACCACCTCCGGTCCCGCATCCAAACGACCAAGATCCTTACATGACGATTCGACACTTCCTTCTCATTCATCTCAGAAACGACCAGCTCGTCACACACTCCCCGTAAACACTTTGTTTCACACTACACAATGGACAAAGTTTTTCTCTCTACAACTTACTTCTAATAATACCTACCTTATAATAATAATAATAATAATAATAATACTTTATTGAGACATGATACAATGATACATGGTACACAAGAAACATAGTTATTAACCCTTTCAGGGTTTTGGTCGTACTAGTACATCTTACGCACTGGGGTTATTGACGTACTAGTACGCCTAAATTCTAGCGCCCTCAAATCAAGCAGAAACAGGCTGTTAGGCCTAGATGTGATAGAATGGGTCTGTGCGGTCAGTGTGCGCAGTATAAAAAAATTCCTGCACCACACAGTGCATAATGAGGAAATAAAAACTCTGACCGTGTTTTTGGTTTAAAACAGCAACTTTGCAGTCTATTTTCGTATGGTATTTATTGTTGTATTCTCGTTTTCTTGTTCTCATTTGATAGAATGGAAGATATATTACAGAAATAGAGATGATTTTGATTGGTTTGACAATAACAAGTACACCTTGAAATTGAGCTCAAATTAGCGAAAATGTTCGATTTTTGACGATGTTCAAGAGTAAACAAATCACACCATGCGTCCAATACACATCAACTGGCGAGTCTAATATTCATGCACAAGTGCTCTGATATTATTTATACCATTTTTACAATGATGCAGTTGTATACATAACAATACATCTTCTATTTTTTTGTGAGAATAAATATTCAAAATGGAAAGCAAAAGTAATGTAAGAGGGGCCTGGAGACGTGACTAATGAACAGAGAAGATGTTATTTTAGTTCCAGGAATGACTGTCTTGTTTATTATGGATCCTATTTTGAAATTAGCATCGTTTGAAATTTGTGTGAAATTGGCCAAATTGCCATTTTCTGACCACTATTTTGGGTAGTTGAAATTGGTAAATAGGCGGTTTCTTGTACTCAATCGATAGAAGAAATGGAGTTCTAGCGAAATAGCTATAATTTTAGTAGACTGAAACATTGGAATGTGCCGAAAATAGGGCTCAAAGTGGGCGAAATCGTGGATGCGTAAGTGTCATGGCTACCGCTAACTTCGCGAAAGCATAATTCCGTTAGTTTTCGATCAAATTTCATAATTTTTGTGGCGTTATGATCGGAAAAAGATTCTCTATCATTCCATAAGAAAAAATAATTTTTTTTTTTAAAATTCGTGGACCCTGAGAACGAGTTTCAGAGACCCCCCTTGGACCCCCAAAGGGTTAATGAGATGTACATGCCAAAAGCCCCTAATATGCTGTGCATTGCGGGCATTCTTAGGTCTACTTAATTCTAGACTACATGGTAAAAAGTTATGGTTGATAATTTATAAAATAAGTATAATTGCGTATCTAAGTTATAAAGTTTGAATATAAGTTGAACATATCAATTAATTGTAGCAATGCAACTAATTGAGTGAGATAACAATTTAAAACAATTAGTTGCATTGCAGTTACAGTTTACTTAGTCATTATAATGTAAATGTTATGGAAATAGTTAGCTTAGTATGTATTATTCATAACAGGTTTTTACATTTAAGTGATTAGTCAGGTTTTTACATTAAGTGATTATTCTACTTTGTTGGGAATGTTTGATATTGAGCATTTAGCTTTGGGTGAGGTGGTTTTTTAGCATCGTTTTGAATTGGGGTACAGGCAGGGTTTCTTTGGCAATGACAGGTAATGAATTCCAAATTTTCGTGCCTTTTATATGCATTGAGTTTTTACATAGTGTTAGATGGACACAGGGAACATCGAGGAGTGATCTGTGTCTAGTGTTATGGTCATGTGTCCTGTTAAAATTGGTAAGGAGAAGTTTGAGTGGTGGGTTAATATTTGCATAGAGTGTTCTATGTATGTAATAGGCACAGTAAAAAGTATGGATGTCTTGTATGGTGAGTAAGTTTAGGTTTTTGAATATTGGTGGAGTAGTATTGGTAAAGCTCTCCTACGCCATGTAGGTAAAGATATCTCATGTCACGCTCTCAAGAGCGGCACTCGCATCATCTCGGTCCAGAATGCTGGCAAAGCTCACGATCTTTCTCTCCTTACGACCATAGATATTATTCCTATCACTATTGACAAACATTATTCTCTCAATTCTTGTAGTGGTACTGTCATTTTACCCCACACCATTGTCCAACGGAATTTCCAGACATGTGGTGATGACATTCTGGAGCAGCTTGAGCTCCAAGACCTCCCTATCCTCAAAGTTGACACTTTTGTCCTCCCTGCCCATAAGCGAAGATGTTATCCTTGCAATATAGCTCGTTTAACATTTGACTGCCGTGAACTTCCACCCTCGGTCTACATTGCAGGTCACCGGTTACAAGTTCGAAAGGTGACCCCTACACCACAACAGTGTTGAAACTGCTGGCGTTTTGGTCATCCATCAAAATATTTCAGGTCCATGACCGAATGCCCAGTCTGTGGTTCCGACGACCATGCCAGTCCTCCTTGTAATCTACCTCCCTCTTGTAATAATATTGGTAGAATTACCGACAAGCACCATGAACCAGTCAACGCAGGGGTCTACACTATACCCTGTGGAGGCTGCGACAGAATTTATGTAGGAGAAACAGCAAGGAACCTCGAAACACGCATCAATGAACACATTAATGCATGCAGAAACGATAACCTGAACAACGCCTGCGTACAACACCGAAATTCCAACAATCATCTCATGAAATTCAAAGACGCCCGACTAGTAATCAAAGAAACTAATTTCCGTAGACGCAAATGCCTTGAATCAGCACTTATCTCTGTTTCTAACACAATTAAACAAAACAAAGGCAGCTTCACCATCTCTGAAGTCTTAGCAAGAATCCTCCTGAAAACAGTAAACCCTACCATCACATAGTCTCTCCTGCTAATTCAACACAAGCACATCGTAGATGTGGAACACTCCTACAGGCCTTCGATATTTCAACCTCCAGCAGAAATATTTGTCTAACCTATTGTTATACTACCCTAGTATTTGTTTTATCACCTTTTACTCATGTGCATATTGATTGTTCTACCTTATTGTATTACTACTACTACTACTAATATCACTACTACTACCACCACTAGTATTTCACCTCACTTTGAGAGTATATATAAACCCACTATGTCCATTATCGCTTGTAACGGCTTGAGAAAGCTCCTGGAGAGCGAAACGTTGCCACAATAAAATGTCACATTAGTTGCATTTGTGTCCTTTTACCTCCCTCTTGCCTTAACTGTCATGAGGCGCATCCATCGTACTCTCGTTATTGTCAGGTTTACCTGAATGAGCGGGATATCCGTTGTCTCAAAGAGGCAGAAGGCTTCTCATATGCTATGGCCGTCTCTCATCTATGCCTTCAAGGGAGACTTCTCCGTATTTCCTATTCTCGCATTGCTAAACATCCCCCCACTTCTGAGGTCCCAACTTACGCGGCTTCCTCTGTGGTCGCCCCATCCTCAGTCACCCCTGTCTCGAATCCTTTTGCTGTTCTTGGCTCCGAGGTCCTTACCTCGGAATCCCATACTGTTCACACCCCTTCCTCTACTGACTTGCACAGTTCTGTGTCTACACACCCTCGCCCACCACCCAATCCTCATCGCCCCCCCTTCTTCTCATAAGTCCGGCAAAAAATCCCCATTGTATAACGATAATGTTATTTGGGCGTCTTGGTAGCGGGAATGCAATGATAAGGCTTCGGAGGCTTCTACTTTTTTTGTATAAAGTGCGAGGTACACAGGCTGGGTTAGTGGCCATGGCCCGGGTTGGCCATGCCTTGCGAGGGAGAGAGGAGTAGACCTTGTTGACTCTAGGCTGCCTGGACGAGAAGTGAGGGAGGGCCAAGGCGGGTCTGGTTGACGTGGGTACGCCTATGGGCTTGCCCTCTGGCGGAAACTATGGGAACTAGCATGGCGCAAAATATGAACTCAACTGGCAGACAGCATGGCTGTCTATGCAGACAGCAAGGCTGTCTACATCACTCGGCCACGCACCCATGGTTGACCCCGACTATGAATGGCAGTAAAAAAAAAATTCTCTCTCTCTCTCTCTCGCAAGAACAGGGCACAGAACACAAGAAAAACACATACGGATATATATAAATAAACATATGGACAAGGAAAAAAAACTTCCTCCATAGAGGGAAGAAAAAAAAGGTGTGCTTCGTGGTCTAAGGCAGTGAGCGACGATGCAGCACTGCACACCTTCCTGCATCTGGACACATACTGCAACACGGGAGACATAGCTGCGGCTGAGCTGTGACGTAACAGTGTACGGTCTCCTCTGGGACGGTGAAGCAGACATCGTAGTAGTCGCTGCAGGGTTCACTCAACCTGGGGCACAACCTGCTGGTGCCCTTGAGTGAGGCGTCGTCAGTAGTCGCAACAGGACAGGACTGGCAAGCGACTCAGGAGGACATTCCTCGACTGGTACTGTCACTGCTGGCGAGTGTGAAGTGAGTCGTGACAGGGACGACTCGGCGAAACATCTGGAGGTCGTAACAGCATGCACCATACTGCAGTGAGTGGGCGAGTGGAGTTCATAATAAACTACCATCCACACGATGGATGTGGATTACACAGTAAGCTCGCAGCTTCAGTGGTGAAACTAGCCGCTTCAGTAGAAAAATGAGACCAAAGTTCCAGGAGCGAAACGTTTCCAATGTGTAAATCACACCTTCATTTTGGTTGTCTTCCAGTGCATCTGTAATTCTGTCATAGTAGTTCAGTAGCTGTTTAATTTATTATGTAGCACAAAATCTAATTTACTAATAATCTTAATTTTCAGAATATGGTATTGTTGACTGGAATGAAGGAAATATCCTAACAATGCTAAATACTGTTAAAGAATGGCGGCTTCTCTGTCATCATAGTGCAGAGCTGGAGATGGTGCTCAGTAGTGATGAGTTGTGGAAGGAAGTAGCATCAAGACTGAATGTCAATTACAAACTTGATCCAAATAAATGTCTTCAACACTTTTCCATGGTAAATACAAAAGTAATTTTGTTACACATTAGTGAAAGTGATTTTTTTTTTTTTTTACATTAATGGTTCTCCTTTATACTACAGGGTGTCCACAAAAACACTCCCTGGTTTCAAACAGGTATAACATGTAACTTTATTGTAATAATCTTTCACAGTTAGTAGCTTCAGATGCAGGAGATCATTCAGTTTCATGTGGTATAGGGTAGCATTAAAGGCACTCAATGTGCGCCCCTCTGGTTGCTCAGCCAGTTAGGTCCAGAGACCTCTGCAAGTGGCCTGCGAGGTCACCGGACATAACTGTTTGTGACTTTTTTCTTTGGGGGTACGTGAAGAGCACAGTTTATGTACCACCACTACCTGCAACCCTGGAGGAGCTGAAAATTTTGATCACTGAAGCAGTTCTCATGATAACACCAGATATGCTGCAGAGCGTCGGAACCAAACTGGACTATCGCACCGATGTTTGCCAAGCAACCAGAGGGGCGCACATTGAGTACCTTTAATGCTACCCTATACCACATGAAACTGAATGAAATCCTGCATCTGAAGCTACTAACTGTGAAAGATTATTACAATAAAGTTACATGTTATACTACCTTTTTGAAATCAGGGAGTGTTTTTGTGGACACCCTGTACATTAACCATTTGGTTCCACAGTTGCAAATTATATTTTTTCTAACTTTATACAATGTACAAAAATTGCTGTTGTATTTGTGATATACATATTAGTAAATTATTCTGATATTCATTTTGTTAATAGTGGCATGCAGTAAATTGTCTTTTATTATATGGTATATTGCAGTTATGTCAAAAATACAAAAGTGTGGTGTCTTTCAATGCTCAAATATCTCAAGAAGTAGCTGCCAGGTCTATGGTATTTAAAGACATTATAGAAAGCATTTTGAAGCCCATCACCTGCCATGATGCTGATTTTGACATTAGAGGTGAGTATTTTTTTTTTTTTTTTTTTTTTTTTACAATTTCTTAACAATTTTGTTAGTATGCCTTTCATTCTATTGATTGAGCACAAGAAGCTTCCTATTCAACTCATTCAGCTATTTCAACTACCCTACAAAGAGATCACAATTAGGTAATTTGGCCAATTTCACACAAAAATCTTCTTTCAAAAAACCAACCATATCCTACCAAAGCAAGGTGGCCCAAAAAGAAAAACAAAAGTTTCTCTTCATAACTTTAGTAATGTATACAAGAAAAGGGGCCACTAGCCCCTTCCTCCCAGCATTTTAGTCGCCTCCTAAGACATGCATGGCTTTTGGAGGAAGAATTCTGTTCCACTTCCCCATGGTGATAAGAGGAAATAAGAACAAGAACTAGCAAGTAAATAGAAGAAAACCCAGAGGGGTTGGTATATACAGTGGAACCCCGGTTAACAAAAAAAATTCATTGCAGAAGCCTGCTCAAGTGCCATTACCGAACAAATTTACTTCCTTAAGAAAAAATGCCATTTAGGTTAGTCTATTTCAGACCCCCAAAAATACACTTCCACAAGCACTTACAATATTATACTTACATAATTGCACGATTTCAATTTAACTGGTGCTCCCAAAAGGTACTAAGTGGTCCCAGATTTTTTTAATATGGCGCACACCGAGTGTTAGGACCCTTTCTATGCTGACCAGGCATCTCAGGCCAATCATGCCAAATTTGAAGGAATGAAAAATAAAACGTAAATATACGTTTGGGGCAGTAGCGGTAAGAACGTATATATACGTTTGGACCGTTTAAGGGTTAAATCCATTAACAAAAATCACCTATATGAAAAACAGTACAGAATGGGCTAAATAACCAGGGTTAGGGTAGGTTCGTCAGGAAATAGGACAAGTGTTTCCTGACACGGGTCTTAGATGATGACCCGCCGTTGGAGCTTTTGGTCATCTGACCGAGGCCTTCCGCTGGTCCTTCCGCTGATCCAGCCCTTTAAAAATTGTGGTCTATTAAAACCAGAGACCATTCCAAACACTACTCATCAATCTTTACCAGCCTGATAAGGTCAAAAAATTTTATTTATGAGAACAGATTACATAACATAAAAGGTGATATGAAAAAGACCTGGAAAACCCTATCTGAAATTTTTTTTTTTTTTATTAACACATCGGCCGATTCCCACCAAGGCAGGGTGGCCCGAAAAAGAAAAACTTTCATTATCATTCACTCCATCACTGTCTTGCCAGAAGGGTGCTTTACACTACAGTTATAAAACTGCAGCATTAACACCCCTCCTTCAGAGTGCAGACACTGTACTTCCCATCTCCAGGACTCAAGTCCGGCCTGCCGGTTTCCCTGAATCTTTTCATAAATGTTACTTTGCTCACACTCCAACAGCACGTCAAGTATTAAAAACCATTTGTCTCCATTCACTCCTATCAAATACGCTCACACATGCTTGCTGGAAGTCCAAGCCCCTCGCACACAAAACTTCCTTTACCCCCTCCCTCCAACCTTTCCTAGGCTGACCCCTACCCCGCCTTCCCTCCACTACAGATTTATACACTCTCGAAGTTATTCTATCTCGTTCCATTCTCTCTACATGTCCGAACAACCTCAACAACCCCTCCTCAGCTCTATGGATAATAGTTTTGGTAATCCCGCACCTCCTCCTAATTTCCAAACTCCGAATTCTCTGCATTATATTCACACCACACATTGACCTCAGACATGACATCTCCACTGCCTCCAGCCTTCTCCTCGTTGCAACATTCATTCATTATTTCTTATGGGAAATAAGGTTTCGAATTACGAATTTTTCGTTTTAAGAACTAGCTCCTGGAACGGATTAATTTCATTAGTCGAGGGTTCACTGTACAGTGGACCCTCGGTTAGCGATATTAATCCGTCCCAGAGGGCTTATCTGTAACCGAAAATATTGTTATCCGATTCTATTTTCCCCATAAGCAATAATGGAAATAAAATTAATCCGTTCCAGACTTCCAAAAGTAGTAAAATAAAATATTTTTTTACAACATAAGACATGCATTTACACACAAGTTTATGAACAATAAAGAAATACATGTAATATAGTACAATAACATGTCACTTACATTTATTGAAGAGTTGTTGATGTGTGGAAGACGGGAGGAGGGGAAAGGATGGAGTAGTATGCTAGTGTTTGGAAGGGGAATCCCCTTCCATTAACACTGCAGGTAGCCAGTTCTTTTCTGGGGTTACTGGCCTTTTTCTTTTAATGCATGAATGCTACACTCCCTGCATAAATGCTACACTCCCTGCATGAATGCTACACTCCCTGCATGAATGCTACACTCCCTGCATGAATGCTACACTCCCTGTATGAATGCTACACTCCCTGCATGAATGCTACACTCCCTGCATGAATACTACACTCCCTGCATGAATGCTACACTCCCTGCATGAATGCTACACTCCCTGCATGAATGCTACACTCCCTGCATGAATGCTTCACTCCCTGCATGAATGCTACACTATCTGCTTGAATGCTACACTCTCTGCATGAATGCTACACTCCCTGCATGAATGCTACACTCCCTGCATCCCTGGTACACTGTTTACCATAGGGCTGGCACTAGGAGCTTTCTTTGGACCCATGGTAGCTTATTTAGCAGTTGGAAGCACTAAAAACAGTGGAATAATGACAATATACTGGTATGAATGCGTGGGTGATGGTCGCTCTCGCTTGTAAACAATAGCACACTGACGCTCCCTGGAGTGCCCGCACAGCTGGGCCACGCGTACGCGTCCGGGACGAATATCGTAAACCGAGTATATCATCGTAAACTGAGTCAATATTTTGACGTAAAAATGTATCGCTAACCGAGGGTCCACTGTATATATTAATTAGTCTATAAGCCATTAGATTTTGTCTGCCCATAATGCCATGGCATGATAGTGGCTCTTTGCACTGCAATTCATTATTGTAATTACAAAATCTTGATGTAAACTTGCATTGAAAAAAATATAACAGATATAAATAATAATAATAATAATAATAATAATAATAATTTTTATTTCAATGCATGTTACAAGTGTACAATGTTATTGGTAGTTACAAATATAATACAATTATAAAACTGTAATGCAAGGAGAGCCACTGGCATGCCATGGCATTAGGGGCAGTCATTCAGACATTCAGTGGACCCTCGGATTTCGTTGAAAATTCTTTCCAGAATGCTGTTTGAGTGCCATTACCGAATGAATTTGTTCCCATAAGGACAAATGTAAATTAGATTAGTCATTTCAGACCCCCAAAAATACACTTACAAAAGCACTTACGAAAATACACTTACATAATTGTTCGAGTTTGGAGGTGAACGAAAACCGAGGGTCCACTGTATTTACTTCACAGTTTTCAGGCTTTTTCACTTTTGTTCAGTATCACTCGCTTGCACTAGTATCTAGCAGTCGTCATTCATCAAACTGATTGTCAGGTTTCCCTGATATCTTTTTTCTATATTCCACTAAAATTGTTCACTGTGGGGTTCTTTTTAATAATGCCTATACCTACTGAAGCAAAACTTGAATTCTGCATCCCAAATTAATTAGAAATACATGTTTTAAACATAAACTAAAACCATCATTATCCAGTGAATTATTGACTGGCTTATACTGTAAACACCTTGATTCCATGTCATATGTTGATAAAGTATGATGTGTGTAATATTTCATGAAGTATTAAACCATTGTAGGTCATTCAGTGTGAGGAATGGTGAAGGTTTAGTTGTCTCTCATGTAGTAAGCTGTACTTTTTCAGATGAATGGTGGGCTAGTGAAGAGGGTGGAGATTGGAGTCGAAGGGAAACATTAGACCTTCTCTTCACAGTCAGAGAGTTCTGGCCAGGTCATCCAAATGTGGACTGGGAAATGGTAAGTATTTGTAAATTATAGAATCATGTTTGTATATTCTTATCTTGTAGCAAATATATGCATTGTTTCTACCTTAATTCTTTTTATTGGTACAGTGGTACCTCGAGTTACGATATTTTTTCATTCGAGAATGCTGTTCAAGTGCCATTACCAAACGAATTTATCCCCATAAGGAATAATGTAAAATAGACTAGTCCTTTTACACCCCCAAAAATATACCTACAAACGCATTTAAAAAAATAAACTTACATAAAAGGGCGATTTTGGGGACCATCGTAACTCGAGGTACCACTGTATTAATAATAATAATAATAATAATAGTTTATTGGGACATGATACAAAGATTTAAAATTGGTTTATGAGATTACAAGAGGTGTACATGCCAAAAGCCCCTAATATGCAGAGCATTGTGGGCAGACTTAAAAATTAACTTAATACTAAATGGTAAGAATTATAGTAAACAGTTTACAATATAAGTATAGTTGAGTATTTAACCCTTTGGGGGTCCAAGGGGTCTCTCTGAAACTCGTTCTCAGGGTCCACAAATTTCAAAAAAAAAAAAAAAAAAATCTTATCAAATGATAGAGGTTTTTTTTCTAAATCTAATAGGCTAAAAAATACATTTTTGCGATCAATACTCACCGAGATATAGAGAATTGAAGTTGACGAAAAATTAACTGCTGCCGGCAACATCGGTGACTGCCGGTTGGCCAGTAATTTTCTATTTTCTTACTTGAAGTTGTTTTCTTATCGATTTTAATTTTTTTTTTCCAAATAACTTTTATGGCCTGTGAGACCAATATAAGTGCTGTTTTTTCAAATATTCACTCGCTAAGTATTACACAATAATTACATAAAGTTTGTTATCACTATTTTGTTTACACAACTTATTTACAGTTATTCACAATAACAAATATTGTTTATTTTCATTGTTCAATCATGTATATACATATATATAGTCACTGGACATGTTTCTAGAAGTTCTGCAGCCTGTGGAAGTCTCTGAAACATGGTTCCATGCACAGTTGTGTTTTACATTCCACACACATGAAATGAGTGTCTTTGCGTTGTTGTGGGCATTTTTTTGTATGTGCACAGACAAAACACCTCCTCTGAGCCTTTTTCTTGCAAGCAGTAGCAGGCAGTTTTGTTAGGAAGTGATCACCATGCCTCAGACGAGAGGGTAGGTGTTGATAACCTGGTGTTGGGTGGGTTTCTATTGCAGGTGTTGCTCCTTGGTACTTGAATATTATTTGTCTGATGACAGACAAAACAAAATTCGCCATATGGTGGTTTGTTTGTGGTCTTCAACTTATAAATATTATAAGCATTGAGCATGGTAATGTCCAGAATGTGAAAAAAGAGTTTTATGTACCACTTGTAACTCTTGCGAACACAATCAGCAAACCCAATTTGCATGTCACATTTGTCCACTAAGCGCATATTGAGCGTGTAGTCCACAGCTGCAGGTTTTAGAATGGGTTCATTGGTCTCTACTCACCCTGCCAGTGTCTGTCATTTCGTTAGGGTGAATTGATGACAACAGTGTGACTTCTCGTTTGTCATGCCACCGAAATGTTATGATGTCATTGGCAGCAAACGCCTGCACCTCACCTCTACGAGTGCCTGCATTGAACCTAGGCATATGCTTACGATTTGCACGCACTGTACCGCACACATGTCAAGTTCACTCGCAAAAAATCACTGAGGGTGGGGCTTGTGTACCAGTTATCAGTATATAATATATGCCCCTTACCAAGATATGGTTCCATCATTGTTCTAACCATATCACCAGAGATACCCAATAGCTTCCTGGTATACTTCCAGTGTACACAATAATATCCAATACAAGACCACTGTAGCAATCACAAAGCACAAACAACCTTATACCAAAGCGTTTCCTCTTGCTTGGTATATACTGCTTGAACGACAGTCTATCTTTGAACAGAATCAGTGACTCGTCAATAACAAGCTTCCTGAAGGGATAAAAATGCATATTGAATTTCTCTTTCAGATACAGAAACACATTCCTAATCTTATATAACCTGTCATTTCTGTCAGGCCTGGTTTTGTCTGAAAAGTGGAGCATACGTAACATTAGCACAAATCGATTCACTGATATTATATCACTGAAACCTGGTGTTGCAATCAGGCGGTCTGTCGACCAGTATGATTTGACACGGTGCTTATACACATGTGGCATAAGCATTATTGTGGTAAAGAACAAGTACATCTCAGCCACAGTTGCCTCTTTCCACCTGTTGAAGCGTGATGTTGGTGAAAGTATTGTGTTTGCCATGGTGTACTCGTAGTATCTGTTGCTTTCCCTGACAATAATTTCCATCAGGGGATCGTCAAAAAATATGTAACTCGAAACATTCCAGTTCACTGGCATTGTTCTCAAGTGGACAAGATGGGCGTATTCCACTTGGACTTTCATCAAACTGATGGGGATTGGGAATAAAATTGTCAGCATCCTGCCAATCCCAGGTGCGGTCTGCTGGTGGGTACGGGATATTTACAGGTGGTTGTGGGGGTTGTGGAAGTGGAGGTTGTGGTTGTGGGGGTTGGTGGGTGCGGATGTCCTTTGTTGTAACTGAGCTGACTCGGCAGCGTCGGTGCCAGCATGGTCCACTGCTGGTGCCTTGCGCCTGGCACCACCACCACCACTACCAGATGCATGCACATTTCTCATCCCAATTGCAACAATATCGTCTTCATTTTCACTATCACTTCCTGTTGTACGCCCACAGGATGTACTCCGAGATGTACTCCTAACCCTTGGAACAGCATATGGCACGCTACCAGAGCGCATATACCGTCGTATATACTGACGCTTCACTGGAGAATATTCTACTCCATTCTCGCTACTGGAACTGTTTTGAAGAGCTTGGAGTTCATATTCACTATCACTATCATCACCATTGCTCACATCAGAGTCTGGGATATGAGTAAATAACAGTTTCCTCTTTCGTCCTGGAACTATTGAGCGTGAACAAGATGCCACAACACCGGAGGTGGACGGCTGAGGGTCGTCTGGGTTTTCCTCAATATTACCGGTATTATGGTCATTAGTTTCGGTTACAACCTCCTCAAAACCTTGAAACTCATCATCACTGACACTCCCATCGGTGTTAGAACTGTCACTGGGGAACAGAAGTGTTCCAATTCGCTGAGGTGTGAGGAGTTTCTTACCGCCAGGCATGGTGATCAGGGTGTACTAACATGGCATTCCCACAATGCACCACTGGGTCCCCAATTTTTTTCCTACTGCGCACACTGACCACACAGACCCATTCTCTCACCTCTAGGCCTACCAGCCATTTCGCGCTTAATTTGAAGGCGCTAGAATTTATGCGTACTAGTACGTCAATTACCACAGCGCATAAGACGTACTTGTATGACCAAAACCCCGAAAGGGTTAAGCTATGAAATTTGAACATAATTTGAACATGACATTTTTGAAACATAATTGTTTTTTAATTTGGATCATTTACAGTTTTATATGTCTACATAATAAAATTATTAAATCAGATTAAACAAATTAAATCAATAATTTGTGTTGCAATAACAGTTTATATTGTCATTAGATGAGTTACAAGGAGCACAAGGGTACATGAGAATGGATTTCTTTATATTAGGTTGTATTATTTATAACAGGTTTATACATTATGAGATGTAACAGGTTTATACATTATGAGGTGTAAGTTTCAACATTTCTACTAGATTATGTTTGATAATTTTTTTTTTTTTTTTTGAGCAATTATGTAAGGGGTTTTGAGGCTAGGGGAGTAATACAGTGAATAATGTTATTTTGAGGCAGTGTAAAGCTATTTAATAACTTTGTAGGTAATGTAAAGTAGTGGGTACAGTGGTACCTCGAGTTACGATGGTCCCCAAAATCGCCCTTTTATGTAAGTTTATTTTTTTAAATGCTTTTGTAAGTATATTTTTGGGGGTGTAAAAGGACTAGTCTATTTTACATTATTCCTTATGGGGATAAATTCGTTTGGTAATGGCACTTGAACAGCATTCTCGAACGAAAAAATATCGTAACTCGAGGTACCACTGTATTTAGTTTTGGGCAAGTAGGTGTTTTTTTTAGCAGAGTTTTGAATTGATTTACAGATCGGGTTTCTTTGGTAATCATAGGTAATAAATTCCAAATTTTTTAGCATTTAACCCTTTCGGGGTTATGGTCGTACAAGTACGTTTTACGCACTGTGGTTATTGACATACTAGTACGCCTAAATTCTAGCACCCTCAAACCAAGCAGAAACAGGCTGTTAGGCCTAGATGTGATAGAATGAGTCTGTGCAGTCAGTGTGCGCAGTATAAAAAAATTCCTGCACCACACTGCATAATGAGGAAAAAAAACTGACTGTGTTTTTGGTTTAAAACAGCGACTTTGCAGTCTATTTTTGTATGGTATTTATGCTTGTATTCTCGTTTTCTTAGTCTCATTTTATAGAATAGATGATATATTACAGAAATAGAGATAATTTTGACTGGTTTCATGATGACAAGTACCTTGAAACTGAGCGCAAAGTAGCGAAAATGTTCGATTTTGGCCGATGTTCAAGAGTAAACAAATCACACCATGCATCCAATACACATCAACTGGAGAGTCTAATATTCTTGCACAAGTGCGCTGATATTAATTATACCATTTTTACAATGATGCAATTGTATACATAACAGTAAATCTTCTATTTTTTGTGAGAATAAAAATTCAAAATGGAAAGCAAAAGTAATGTAAGAGGAGCCTGGAGACGTGACTAATGAACAGAGAAGATGTTATTTTAGTGCCAGGAATGTCTGCCTTGTTTATTATGGACCCTATTTTGAAATTGCCATCGTTTGAATTTTGTGTGAAATTGGCCAAATTGCCATATTCTGACCACTATTTTGGGTAGTTGAAATTAGTAAATAGGCGGTTTCTTGTACTCAATCGATGGAAGAAATGGAGTTCTAGCGAAATAGCTATAAGTTTAGTAGACTGAAACATTGGAATGTGCCGTAAATAGGGCTCAAAGTGGGCGAAATCGCCGATGCGTAAATGTCATAGATACCGTTAACTTCGCGAAAGCATAATTCTGTTAGTTTTCAATCAAATTTCATAATTTTTGTGGTGTTATGATCGGAAAAATATTCTCTATCATTTCATAAGAAAAAATAATTTTCTTTTTTTAAATTCGTGGACCCTGAGAACGAGTTTCAGAGAGACCCCTTGGACCCCCAAAGGGTTAATGTGCATTGCGTTTTTGCATAGTGTGAGGTGGACGCGAAGAACATTGAAGAGTGATCTGTTCCTTGTGTTATGGTCATGTGTCCTGTTCAATTCAAATTCAAATTCTTTATTTCTAGTAATATACAAAGTGGGGTGTACTTATAATATTATACATTTTATGAAGTAGATATTACAAGATGGCCAATAATATGCCTAGGTATGCCTAGGCTTTTCAGGCAGTCTTATGATAGGTCTTACTCAATAGTGACACAATGATTATACTGATAGTAAGGTTAGGTAATTGTAGTGATTAACTAGGTTTACAAAATTGAGGTACTGAAATTTAACATTTAAGAATTTAACAATTAGTTTAAGAATTTAACAATTAGTTTAAGGTTGGTTAGGAGAATTTTGAGTTGTGGGTTAATATTTGAGTTTAGTGTTTTATGTATGTAATAGGCACTGTAAAAAGTATGGATGTCTTGTATCGTTGAGTAAGTTTTAGACTTTTGAATATTGGTGGAGTATGTTGTCTAGAATGGGAATTTGTTATCATTCGGACATGATTATATTTTCTTTATTTTTCACGTTTTTCATCTGTATTTTCCAAGGTAACCTTTGTTTTGTGTTTTAATACTAACTCATAATTTAAAGAGGAACTTCAGACAATATTTCAGTCTTCCTGGACCATCATCTAGTTTTCACAGAAAAGCAGCATAAACCAGAAATGTTATCCAAAGTTTCCTCTCTTAATTGTGGGTTAGTTGTGAATTATTCTAGCCACACTCTTGTGATTTTTATTCTTCTTCACCTAGTTATGGTTTGTGATTGGAAGTACATGGTGATGGTGTGTGAGTGCATGTATATGGTAATGATTTATTAGTGCAAACATGTGTTGGCTTGTGAGCACAAGTAGTTGGTGATAGTACTTGACTACAGGTCGCCCTCCACATTTGCGAGTTCCACTTTTGCAGGCTTCGAACATTCGCGAATGCCCAGCCGCCCAATCATAGTATTTAGAATATGTCATTACGCATGTTAGGAATTGTGGCGGTGGCAGAGTTTGTTTGAGAATGGACAAAAGTTTCAATTGACGATTATTATCTACGTTTGATATCTATACATATGATTAATATAGACATAATAATCAGACATTAATACATAGAAACATGACATAATTCAAAATGGATAAAATATGTCATTAATATGTCAAGTGGTGGGTGTGGTTGTTGTGCTAGGCCCTAGTAGCCATAAGCTAACATAGTGGTGGTGAAGGTGGCAGCAGAGGCTGTTGAGGCGCGTGTTGTCAGTCGCTATGTACCTCAAACATTGAGATTAGTTTCATGTTGTCCGTTTTTCTATCAATTAATCTCTTAACTTACTTGCTACACTGTTAATGCTACACTTTATCACTGGCTGGCGCTAAGGCCTTTACTGACTCGTGCTGCTTTAGTATTGTACATATCGTAGAATTACTGAAGAAGGCATATTCTCCCCTCTCTCTTCCTCCTCCACTTTGGTACTCTGCTACGAGTTCTTTCTTGAAATCTACTACAGTGGACCCTTGAAAATCGTGATTAATCCGTTCGTGAGAGTCCGCCTATTTTCAAAATGGATGATTCTCAAAACCATTTTCCTCCTAAGAAATAATGTAAATCAAATTAATCCGTTCCAGATATCCAAAAGTATTTAAAAAATATTTTTTTTTTACATAAAATGTACATTTATCTACACAGAAAACAATGAGACATGAAGTATAAAACAGTAATAACTTAACACTTACCTTTATTGAAGAGTTATTGATGTGTGGAAGACAGGAGGAGGGTAGAGGATTTAAGAGTTACTATTGTTTGGAATAGGAATTCCCTTCCATAGACTTCAAGTACCAAGTCCTTTTCCGGGGTTACTTCCCTTCTTTGTCTTTTACTGCCACAGTACATTCATTACTTACTTTAAAATATTTGTTAGTCTTAATGTAGGGAGAGAGGTATGTAATATTTATTTGTAGGAATTCAGTGTAGGTAGTCTGTAGACGTAGGTACACGTATGTAGCCCCCACCCGGGGCTTCACTACACAGCCATATTATTACACTACACAGCCATATTATTACACTACACAGCCATATTATTACACAACACAGCCATATTATTACCATGTTCACTGAGTTTAATCATTTCTAACAACTACCTTTAGATGCCATCATAAACAAAGGGAGAAGTAATGAATAATTAATGCCGAAAATTGTAAACAAACGCATATGATGGGCAGTTACTGCACCAGACGCCAGCTTTACAGTTTTCTCTAACGCTGCATCAGAGAAAACGTTGTTTACTCTCCACCCAACTCACCATTCGATAGCATATGATATGTAACATGTTTCTTATATAATTTTGAAGAAAATATCATAGATGGAGTAATGAAAATGTCTATATTATCCTAAAATAAAACATTTAACCTAAAGTAAGACATTTATTTGAGCTTGGTGTGGGGAAGTACCCTGCCTGGTGTGGGGAAGTACCCTGGCTGATTTGTGTGGGGGAAGTACATTGCCTGGTGTGGGGAAGTACCCTGCCTGGTGTGGGGAAGTACCCTGGCTGATTTGTGTAGGGGAAGTACATTGCCTGGTGTGGGGAAGTACCCTGCCTGGTGTGGGGAAGTACCCTGCTTGGTGTGGGGAAGTACCCTGGCTGATTTGTGTGGGGAAGTATGCTGCCTGGTGTGGGGAAGTACCCTGCCTGGTTTTGGGAAGTACCCTGGCTGATTTGTGTGGGGGAAGTACATTGCCTGGTGTGGGGAAGTACCCTGTCTGGTGTGTTCTTTCTTGAATTCTATCGTGTTCCTCGTATTCTTTAGCAAAGAGCTGGCACTAGGAGCTTTCTTTGGGCCCAAGGTGGCTTATTTAGCAGTTGCAAGCACTAAAACGAATGGAATAATGATAAAATGTATTGTATGAATGCATGGGTGGCAGTCACTCGCTGGTAAACAATGGCACACTGACGCTCAATGTGGTGTTTATGTGCCCAGGTGGCTGGGAGGCCACACGAATGCATTTCAGATGACCGGCGATTTTCAAGGAAAGGGATGATTTTCAAGTTGATTTTTTGCCGAAAAAAGTGGACGTTTTTCAAATTCGCCGATTCTCAAGGGAGACAATTTTCAAGGGTCAACTGTATAGTCTTTCTCACCTTTACCAAAGGGCTGGCACTAGTACACCTACCATCCGACTTACGACCTGCTCGACATACGACCACTCGACTTACGACTATGTTTTGTATGCAAATTTTCTGGGAAATAAACAACTGTTTGTGCTGTACAGTGTTTCTCCTAAACCTTACAGTATAAAATACAGTACTAACAGCATAAAAAGTAAAGTAAAAAATGAAATACCAAAATAAAACAATAAAATAAAATCATTACATAATGTGATGCTGATATTCAGTAGTAAGGTTTGACTTACGTCCATTTTGACTTACGACCGGTTAGTCGGAACCAAGCTCGGTCGTAAGTCGGATGGTACCTTACAATATTTTATGATGTTTTCATGTATTTTATGATTGTTCATGTTTCAATAGGTTAAGGAAGCAGTATTGTTAGGCTAAGAAAATGCTATTATTATATTTCCCTACAATATATTTGTGCACCAAACATTCGCGAATTTTCAACATTCGCGAGGTTCTTGATCCCCTAACCTCCTTTCGAATGTGGTGGGTGACCTATATACGTCAATGGTGTGTGAGTGGAAGTGGCAGTGATTTATGTACACATGTACATAGTGATGGTTTGTGAGTACAAATGTGATACTTTGCGAATACAAAGACATGACAGTGGTTTCAGTTATTGCTAAGCTCTTTCAGTGTTGTGACCCCTGTTCGCAAACTTGCTCTCAGGATTGAAAAATTAAAAAAAAAATATAGATACAGTAGTGCCCCACTTTACGGCATTTCACCTATGACGTTCCGCTAATATGGCAGTTTCAAATTATGACCAAAACTTGCTATTCGGCTCTCCCTGTCTTTCTAATATGGTGCGCCCCACCCAGTTTCTTTACATTCTCCATAAGCACATCTCTCTCTTATGTCTGCAAACTTTCCAGAATTTCAAGTGTTTTAAAGTTATTGCATATTTTATATGTCCTCTTATAATTATACTTACGTGTAACTGTTCCTAAATATACAGTGGACCCCCGAGTTTTGGCCATAATTCATTCCAGAAGGCTGTTCAAGTGCCATTACCAAACTAATTTGTTCCCATAAGGACTAATGTAAAGTAGGTTAGTCCGTTTCAGACCCCCAAAAATACACTTACAAAAGCACTTACAATAATACACTTACATAATTATTCGAGTTTTGAGGTGATCAAAACTCGGGGGTCCACTGTACTTACACACTGTGCTGGCGTGCAGGTACACATTAAAATCACTAAGAGTGTCCCTCTAGTCTTAACACCCTGTATAACCCCTGTGGTTTAGCGCTTCTATTTGATTATAATAATAATAGTCTTAACACCATAGTAATAATACTAATACAGTGGACCCCCGAGTTTCGTAAAAACTTCACTCCTGAAGTCTGCTCAAGTGCCATTACCGAACGAATTTACTCCCTTAAGGAAAAATTTCACGTAGGTTAGTCTATTTCAGACCCCCAAAAATACACTTCCACAAGAACTTACAAAATTATACTTACATAATTGCACGATTTCCGGGGTATTCGTTAACCGAGGGTCCACTGTAGTATGTAATAGCAATCACTCTTGGGCACATTAAATGTCTTATTTTATGGTAATATAGACATTTTCATCAATCCATCTATGATATTTTCATCAAAATTAAATAAGAAACACATTACATAGCATATAAACATGATACATACACCCACAGTACAATAAATTTCACATAAATTATATATTATTATTATTATTATTATTATTATTATTATTATTATTATTAGGTGTGGTAACTGGATGCAGGGAAAACATTAGGTTTTCTCTGGTCCAGCACCAGAGAAAACGTGTATAAATCTGCGTTTGGCCCAGTCACCCCCTTAACATATTTCACTTTTGTTTACAATTCTCGGCATGAATTCTCATTACTTCTCCCTTCGTTTATGATGGCATCTAAAGGTAGTTGTTAGAAACAATTATACTCAGTGAACAAGGTATGTTGATGGTAATATGGCTCTGGGCTACATTAAATATTGTATAGCTACGTAGGTTGGTGTAGCTATGTAGCCCAGGTGGGCTACATCTACCAGCTACCTACACCTGACTTTCTACAAATACTCACCTCTCATCCTACATTAAGACTACACATATTTTAAGGTAAATAATGAGTGTACTGTATGTGTATTTTATCTCTTGGGGCTGCTTTAACTCTTTCAGGGTCGAGAGGCCCTCTCCCAAACTCGTTCTCAGGGTAAAAAAAAATTCGAAAAAAAAAAAAAAATCTTATGAAATGATAGAGCATATTTTTGTGAGTCTTATAGGCCAAAAAAAAAAATTTTGTGATCAATACTTACCGAGATATGGAGGCGTGAAGTTGACAAAGTGAGCTGCTTACGGCAACATCGCCGACTGCCGGTCACCCGGTAATAGTTTATTTTTTATATTTTCTACTTTTTTCTTTTATTTTTTAACATTTTATTTTTTCAAGTAACTTTTATGGCCTGTGAGCCCAATATAAGCCATATTTTGGATGTATACTCTCCTTGTATACTACACAATAATTGCACAAACATTGACAGGTGAACATTTTCACCAATTTTAGTCACATACAGCCTCTCCTCACTTAACGACGGAGATAGGGGCCTAAGACCCCATCGGTAAACGATTTCATCGCTAATCGAGGAATCACCCCTTACTGACACTTCAAAAGTGTCACCACCCAAAATTAAAACATTCAGTTTTATGTTTGTTGGGAAATTCCTTTTAATCTGTTTATTATTAATGGTAATACAGCATGAAATAGGTCAATGACTTACTTCCTAGATATTCCAGGAAACGCTTACATAGCTGATTACTTGAAGAAAAAAAAAATCAAGAAAATCGCACTTTTTTCCAGTCTTTGCATAGGGTAAGAGTGATCTTCTATAGTTACCCTTCAGGCGGGTAACGTTTTCTGTAATAGTTGTGGTCACTTTTTTTATTATTGTTACCATCCACATACAGTGGACCCCCGAGTAACGAGCAAAATTAATTCCAGAAGCCTGCTCAAGTGCCATTACCGAACGAATTTACTTCCTTAAGAAATAATGTCAAGTAGGTTAGTCCATTTCAGACCCCCAAAAATACACTTACAAAAGCACTTACAATATTATACTTACATAATTGTATGATTTCTGGGGTGCTCGTAACTCGGGTGTCCTCTGTACCTTGTTCACTGAGTTTAATCATTTATTAAGCTGGCATGAGAGACACAGAGAATGTAATAATGGTGTACGTACACCAGTTTATTTCTTTACATTATGTTTTCCTTATGAAACTAGTGATCTAATGCAGTTAGCCTCAGAAACACTCTGTTTTCTCTTATAATAACACCTCAGAAGGGTAAGCATGGGAAGATGTTTTCAGAGCGGGAGCGGGAATGCCCACCACCACTTATCACATAATGAAATACATATTTTATTCATTCTAGATTATATATCAGGTTTCTATATTATTTATATTGTTTATGTCATATTAATAATGATAATAATAATATATTTTTTTTTTTATTAACACATCGGCCGATTCCCACCAAGGCAGGGTGGCCTGAAAAAGAAAAACTTTCATCATCATTCACTCCATCACTGTCTTGCCAGAAGGGTGCTTTACACTACAGTTATAAAACTGCAACATTAACACCCCTCCTTCAGAGTGCCGGCACTGTACTTCCCATCTCCAGAACTCAAGTCCGGCCTGCCGGTTTCCCTGAATCCCTTCATAAATGTTACTTTGCTCACACTCCAACAGCACGTCAAGTATTAAAAACCATATGCCTCCATTCACTCCTATCAAATACGCTCACACATGCTTGCTGGAAGTCCAAGCCCTCGCACACAAAACTTCCTTTACCCCTCCCTCCAACCTTTCCTAGGCCGACCCCTACCCCGCCTTCCCTCCACTACAGATTTATACACTCTCGAAGTCACTCTGTCTCGTTCCATTCTCTCTACATGTCCAAACCACCTCAACAACCCCTCCTCAGCTCTCTGGACAATCGTTTTGGTAATTTCGCACCTCCTCCTAATTTCCAAACTCTGAATTCTCTGCATTATATTCACACCACACATTGACCTCAGACATGACATCTCCACTGCCTCCAGCCTTCTCCTCGTTGCAACATTCATCACCCATGCTTCACACCCATATAAGAGCGTTGGTATAACTATACTCTCATACATTCCCCTCTTTACTTCCATGGACAAGGTTCTTTGTCTCCACAGACTCCGAAGTGCTCCACTCACCCTTTTCCCCTCATCAATTCTATGATTCACCTCATCCTTCAAACACCCATCCGCCGACATGTCCACTCCCAAATATCTGAATACATTCACCTCCTCCATACTCTCTCCCTCCAATCTGATATCCAATCTTTCGTCACCTAATCTTTTTGTTATCCTCATCACCTTACTCTTTCCTATATTCACTTTCAATTTTCTTCTTTTACACACCCTACCAAATTCATCCACCAACCTCTGCAACTTCTCTTCAGAATCTCCCAAAAGCACAGTGTCATCAGCAAAAAGCAACTGTGACAACTCCCACTTTGTATTTGCTTCTTTATCTTTTAGCCCAACACCTCTTGCCAAGACCCTCGCATTCACTTCTCTTACAACCCCATCTATAAATATATTGAACAACCACGGTGACATCACACATCCTTGTCTAAGGCCCACTTTTACTGGGAAATAGTCCCCTTCCCTCCTACACACTCTAACCTGAGCCTCACTATCCTCATAAAAACTCTTCACTGCTTTCAGTAACCTTCCTCCTATTCCATACACCTGCAACATCTGCCACATTGCCCCCCTATCTACCCTATCATACGCCTTTTGCAAATCCATAAATGCCACAAAAACATCTTTACCCTTATCCAAATACTGTTCACCTATATGTTTCACTGTAAACACTTGGTCTACACACCCCCTACCTTTCCTAAAGCCCCCTTGTTCATCTGCTATCCTGCTTTCTGTTTTACTCTTAATTCTTTCAATAATAACTCTACCATACACTTTACCAGGTACACTCAACAGACTTATTCCCCTATAATTTTTGCACTCTCTTTTGTCCCCTTTGCCTTTATACAAAGGAACAATACACGCTCTCTGCCAATCCCTAGGTACCTTACCCTCTTCCATACATTTATTAAATAATAGCACCAATAATATATATAACAGCACCAATAATAATATAATAATAATATTTTTATTTCATTACAAGTTTACATCAAGATTTTGTAATTACAATCATGAACTGAAGTGCAAGGAGACCCACTAACATGCCATGGCATTAAGGGCAGCTTACTTTAATGGCTTATAGACTATGTACTTAATACTAGAGAAATTGATTTAGTTTGTTTTAGTTAAACATTAGTTTGTATCAGTTAGTAAATTTGTTCAAATTACAATATGAGGATATTACATTGTAACAAGTGTTTTGTGGGATGGTTACATAATAGTAAAAATTGAAATTATATTACAGGAAAATAACAGTGAGCATTGTTGAAAGTAATTTACAGTATGAGTATTTAGTTTAGGGTGAGTAGGTGGTTTTTGAGGAGAGTCTTAAATTGATGTTCAGACAAGGTTATTTTAGTATTTACTGGTAATGAATTCCTGATTCTGGGGCCCTTTATGTGCATAGAATTTTGACATTAGGTGATATGGACACGGGATATATCAAAAAGTGATCTGTGTCTTGTGTTATGGTCATGAGTCCTATTAACCCTTTCGGGGTTATGGTCGTACAAGTACGTCTTACGCGCAGGGGTTATTGACGTACTAGTACGCATAAATTCTAGCGCCTTCAAATTAAGCGCGAAATGGCTGGTAGGCCTAGTGGTGAGAGAATGGGTCTGCGTAGTTAGTGTGCGCAGTAGGAAAAAAATCGGGGACCCAGTGGTGCATTGTGGGAACGCCATGTTAGTACACTCTGATCACCATGCCTGGCGGTAAAAAACTCCTCACTCCTCGGCGAATTGGAACACTTTTGTTCCCCAGTGACAGTTCTAACACCGATGGGAGTGTCATTGGTGATGAGTTTCAAGGTTTTGATGAGGTTGTGACCGAAACTAATGACCATAATACCGGTAATATTGAGGAAAACCCAGACGACCCTCAGCCGTCCACCTCCGGTGTTGTGGCATCTTGTTCACGCTCAATTGTTCCAGGACGAAAGAGGAAACTGTTATTTACTCATATCCCAGACTCTGATGTGAGCAATGGTGATGATAGTGATAATGAATATGAACTCCAAGCTCTTCAAAACAGTTCCAGTAGCGAGAGTGGAGCAGAATATTCTCCAGTGAAGCGTCAGTATATACGACGGTATATGCGCTCTGGTAGCGTGCCATATGCTGTTCCAAGGGGAAGGAGTACATCTCGGAGTACATCCCATGGGCGTACAACAGGAAGTGATAGTGAAAATGAAGACGATAGTGTTGCAATTGGAATGAGAAATGTGCATGGAACTGGTACTGGTAGTGGTGGTGGTGGTGCCAGGCGCAAGGCACCAGCAGTGGACCATGCTGGCACCGACGCCGCTGAGTCAGCTCAACGGCCATCCTCACCCACCCACCAACCCCCACAACCACAACCTCCACTTCCACAACCCCCACAACCACAACCTCCACTTCCACAACCCCCACAACCACAACCTCCACTTCCACAACCCCCACAACCACAACCTCCACTTCCACAACCCCCACAACCACAACCTCCACTTCCACAACCCCCACAACCCCTGTAAATATCCAGTACCCACCAGCAGACCACACCTGGGATTGGCAGGACGCTGACAATTTTATTCCCAATCCCCATCAGTTTGATGAAAGTCCAAGTGGAATACGCCCATCTTGTCCACTTGGGAACAATGCCAGTGAACTGGAATGTTTCGAGTTATTCTTTGACGATCCCCTGATAGAAATTATTGTTAGGGAAAGCAACAGATACTACGAGTACACCATGGCAAACACAATACTTTCACCAACATCACGCCTCAACAGGTGGAAAGAGGCAACTGTGGCTGAGATGTACTTGTTCTTTGCCACAATAATGCTTATGCCGCATGTTTATAAGCATCGTGTCAAATCATACTGGTCGACAGACCGCCTGATTGCAACACCAGGTTTCAGTGATATAATATCAGTGAATCGATTTGTGCTACTGCTGAGGATGCTCCACTTCTCAGACAAAACCAGGCCTGACAGAAACGACAGGTTGTATAAGATTAGGAATGTGTTTTTGTATCTGAAAGAGAAATTCAATATGCATTTTTATCCCTTCAGGAAGCTTGTTATTGACGAGTCACTGATTCTGTTCAAAGGTAGACTGTCATTCAAGCAGTATATACCAAGCAAGAGGAAACGCTTTGGTATAAAGTTGTTTGTGCTTTGTGATTGCTACAGTGGTATTGTATTGGATATTATTGTGTACACTGGAAGTAATACATTGAAAGATACCAGGAAGTTACTGGGTATCTCTGGTGATGTGGTTAGAACAATGATGGAACCATATCTTGGCAAGGGGCATATATTATATACTGATAACTGGTACACAAGACCCTCCCTCAGTGATTTTTTGCGAGTGAACATGGCAGATGTGTGCGGTACAGTGCGTGTAAATCGTAAGCATATGCCAAGGTTCAATGCTGGCACTCGTGGTGTATTAGTGTATGTTACTACTACATTGTGAAATTTTTTGTACTAACTTTATACTAGCTAGTACCAACTACCTCATACACTATGTACTTTATTTTTAGTGCTATTACTTGCTTAAACTTTATAATATAAATCTAATCTTGCTTCTAAGTTAATTTTATATCATATTTACTATCTGTCCATTTAATTTAATCCCCATTTATATATTCTCTTGAAATAATTCCCAACAAATCAATACCTAGTACTGCCTTTCATCCAATAACTCCTTTACTTGAAGCTTTAAAAAATAATTAAGGTGCTAATTCTGGTGCTAAAGTGTTTTACTCTTTTTATTTACTATTATATTCCCTAAAGTGTTAACTCTCATAATTAAGGTGCTAATTCTGGTGCTAAAGTGTTTTACTCTTTTTGTTTACTATTATATTCCCTAAAGTGTTAACTCTCATTGTTTACTATTATATTCCCTAGTTTTTATTTTAAAAAATTCTAACTGCCACAGTTCTTATATTAATTTTTATTATAATAATTAAGGTGCTAACTCAGGTACTAATTTACTTTACTTTCATTGTTTGCTATTATTTTCCCTAGCTCCTTTATTCCCAGCTTTAGTAAAACTACCATAGTTCAATTAATTACATTTGTATAAATTGACTAAGGTACAAATTCACGTGCCAAGAACTCTGTCAAATACCTTATATCTCTGCAAACAATTATTAAAATTTGTAATAATCAAATAGTTACTAAGAATTTAATCTAGTACCATATTATTAAGTTTAGTATTATCTATTATTCTCAGGTCTAGGTATAGAATCACATCAAATCTTATGATTACAGGAATTGATCCTGATATCAACCTATTATTAAATGACTTACATGATTCCAACAGCAACTGC